>JAGKTI010000176.1:59414-72394 GCA_018397915.1 Birgus latro
TCTATCTATCTATCTATTGCCAGACACCATAATCCCGTAAGGGGTGGCCATTTGACTTTGAGTTATTTATTTTACGGGGAGGGGCACTAACCCTCCACCAACCCACTTGTTGACACGTAGGGAGCACATATGGTTTGGTTATATGGTTACCACCCAGTGTTGTAAATGGTTTCTTGGCTTACAGGAAACCATTTGGCTTGTCACTCAATGTAATGCCACCTGTAAAGGAAAGAACAGCAGTAAGAAGTGACAGGAAATATAGGAGAAATAGGAAGAAAGGAGGGCAGGCACAGAAAAAGAATGATAAAGGCTAAGGAAGAAGTAGGCAGCACTACATCAAGTGAGTGGATGATGGTCGCCACCACCTACTATATCTTCTTGAAAGTGTTAATTGAGTGAGCGCTCATTACATTTTCTGGCAGCTTGTTCCAGTGGTTTATGACTGTGTGCACGAATGTTACTGGTTTGCATTTTGTTGTATTGCTGTTTGTATAGTTGTCTTGAGTGGTCCATCATGTTATTGTTTGTATTCTTGAAAAATTCTGAAGGGTTAATATTTGCACTCTCTTCCAGTATCTTGTAAACTTCCACAGTGTCTGCATCTTCTGTATTCTGGTTTTGGGATGCCAGATATTTTTAGTCTTTCCTCGTAGGTGTGGGATGAACCTAGTCACTCATCGCTGTACTTTTTCAGTTTTATTTATGTTTCCTCTCTGCCGTGACCACACTTGGACGGCATAATGTATCTTCTGTATACTGTGGTGAAATCCTCTACTGTCCAGTTCCTGAATGTTCCCTTTATTAGTCCCAGGATACTGTTTGCTTTTGATGTTATCTGCATGTGTGTTGGATTTTAATGTCTTGGAAGTGTAGCAAGAGTGTTTTGATGAACATACAGTACATTGACAGGGGTCTTGCTACATGCTAAGGGATCTTTGTATGCAACCTGTGTCGGGAATGTAATGGTAGTGAGACCTGGGCACTAAAGGAAGAGGACATTCACAGGCTCAAACGTACAGAAATGACAGTGATTAGGTGGATGTGCAAGTGTCCCTGAGGGCAAGGCCTGGGGGGGCTAGGTTTACAATGGAAGAGTTGAGAGGTAGGATGGGACTGGAGTGTATTGGTGTCGTGATGAGGAGAGGTAGATTGAGGTGATTTGGGCATGTGGAGAGGATGGGGTATGATAATCGGGTGCAGAAAGTGAGAAGCGTTAATATTAGGGACGAGGTTGCAAAGGGTAGACCAAAAAAGACCTGAGATGAGGTCATTAAGTGTGACCTCAGGGTTAAGAGACCTAACAGGGAGGCTGCCAGAGATCAAGCAGCATGGAAAGCTGCCATTAGGTGACCAAGGCCGACACATGCAAGCATTTTGGAGCCTTCAAAAATGAACGAAACAAATGATACACCTAATTAACATACCTCAAGCACACCCAGCCTAACCTCTGTCTTCCCAACTTTCAGGAAGACTAAGATGACATCATTGATAGCCAGGAATGTAACAGATCTGCTAGTTTGACAATGAATAAGTTTATTTTGCTGTTTGTTAAAACAGGATTCTGACTGTTTTTATACTGTTGTGCATTACTGTTGTGCAGTATAGAAAAGCTTGGTAGGATTGTTGTGGTATAAACAGAAAAGAATTTAAAGTATCTAGTGATGTTCTGGGTAGTTTGTAAAGTAGTACAGCAATCCCTCAGTTATCCGACATAATAGAACCAAAAGTATGACCAGATAGGGGCAATGTCTGGATACGTAGCAGTATCCTCTACTGTACCCATACCCTACCTATACTCAACCTACTACCTATACCCTACTAATATGTACAGTACCGTACCCCTCCTAATTTTGGCAGTGTTCTGCGGTCTTTCAGCTCTTTTTAGACGTCAGAATACACATTGGAATATGCAGTATAATCTAAAACACAAAGAAGACAATGCAAAAAAACAACAACAATATGCACAGTACTCCTCCTAATTTTGGCAGTGTTCTGTGGTCTTTCAGCAGTATTTAGACATCAGAACACACATGGGAATATCCAGCATAATGCTAGACACTGAGAGTACATGCATAATACTGTACTGTACACAAAAATCGACAATATGCTGCCTATAATGTACAGTACTCCACCTAATTTTGGCAGTATTGTCCAGTCTTTAGGAAGTTTTTGCTCCAAATCCTGTTTTTTTTTTTTTTTTTTAACCTGGGCACAATATTTTGACCAAATTTTAGGTAATTAGATGGGTATGAAACAGTATGGTGATAAATATTGCAATGTTTTTCAGTTAAAAGTACCAGTTTGGTAAATGGCCACCGGTTCGGTATTTTGTTGCTCCGCTTAACAGTATGTTAATGGCAGATAGGTCACTTAGCATAACAACCCATTCAGGTTAACAGGGGAGACAGCCTGGAGATCCTTCACTGAACAGTTTCACTATTAAATCTAATATTGTACTGTAATTAGTGAATTGTGAAACCTTGCTATTGCTCACCTGCAATCTGTGTTAGGATTAACTTCAATCTTAGGCTTGGAAGATGTGGGAGAGAGAGAGAGAGAGAAGAGTTTGCTGCGAAACTACATTGAACCTGCTTTATAAAGAATTCTTTAGTTACATGTTTGAAATTTTATCATATGAATTCTGGTGAGGGGAAACAAGATACAGTAATATGAACTCAATCTTCATTGTAAAAATGCAATTTTGGTTACGGTAGTCTTGCCTTTTTTATGTACCTGGTATTTGTTTATTTATTTATTTTTTGACTGTCAGATTGAGGGTTTTCCATGGCATCCATCACAGATACTTCATTTAATACTTATCGGTAGTTGTTATTGTTGAGTAACCCTAGTCTGTATGGCCGAGCAGACCCCATCAGCCACAGACAAATCAATTGCCTCTACAGGGCTGTCCTGTGCAATGAACCAATGTTTCCTTGCAGTAGACAATGCCTCACCACAGAAAAGGACAGGGAAGTCTGTAGAGGTTTGGTTCCTTGATGGAGGTCTCATTTATGTGTCTTCACCCAGTTAACGGGCACCATGGGAGGCTCCACATCACCCCCCCGTTATTTGATTACTGTATAGTATAGCCACAACAACCAGGTATACGACAGATTGGTATGTGATCAGTTGATAGAATGATTTTTAAAAAAAGTTAAACCCAGTTTCAGGGTAATGATGGCAAAATTTGCTTACCGTGTATGATAATTGTGGTGGCTGTGTATGACAACCCTGCACATACGCAGTGCCACCCACTCAAGCTGACAGTCAGATGTTTGAGCCAAGGTGGCTGCCCAGTGTTTACATTTGCCAGTGACAACCTCCCTTTCATTTAGTTTTGTGTGTGGGAGGTCATTGAATCACCATCACTGTCGCAGTGCAAGTGCACAACAATTAGTGCAGTGTACGATATTAAGTGGGATGATGAATTTTTGTGTGCGAAATAGTAAAACTTTTGACTTGGAAATTATGTTTGGCAAGGATGCTATCCCTTGTGGAAAGCATGGTGTTGCTGAGAGCAGGCCTAAAAGAAAGTCCCCCCCCCCTTCCCACAACATATCCCCATGGAATCCATGTTAAGTTGACATCGATGTACGATAAATTGATATGTGAAAAGTTTTCTATCTGTCTATAGCCAGATGCCATAACCCTGTAAGAGGTGACCATTTGTCTTTGACTTAATGATTGTACGGGGAGGGGCACTAAACTCTTTGCCAACCCACTTGTTGACACATAGGGAACTCATGTGGGTTGGTTATACGATTACCACTCAGTGTTGTAAATGGTTTCCTGGCTTACAGGAAACCATTTGGCTTGTTACTAAATTTAAAATCATCTGAAAAGGAAAGAAGAGTAGTAAAAAATGACAGAAAAGATGGGAGAAATAGGAAGAGAGGAGGGCAGACACAGAAAATGAGTGCTAAAGGTGAAGGTAGAAATAGGCAACACTATATCAAATGAGTGGGTGATGATTGCCACTACTCACCACCTATAAGTTTTTTCATGATGTTACTGCCAGCTTTCTGAGTTATAGGAAACCATTAATTATAGGAAACCATTAAGTTTCATTCGGTGTAGAGCTACCAGAAATGGAAAGAAGAGTAACAAAGTGTGACACCAAGGATGGGAGAAGTAGGAAAAGAGGAGGGCAAACACAAAAATGAGGGCCGTTGGAAGAGAGGAGAATGGATGCATGAAAAGAATTACTGTATACCATAAACGTTAAGGAAGAAATAGGAGCACAATAGTGAGTGAATGATGGTTGCCACCACCTGCCATCATTTAATGCATAGTAAATAAGGAAGGAGGAATTAATCATCTCCCAGGTTAGTTTGCTGTCGTGTTTAAAATTAGTCCACCTTACCAAACATAATTGAATCTTACATAACCCAGTTTTAGCATACTTGTGATAACTGCTGAAAGTAGGGCTGGAGATTAAACCCCCATTGTTTACAAAGTACAAAATAAAGCATTTGCGACAGAAGTCAGGAGACTCCCCACCTAATCTGGTTACCGTAATGTCAAAAATAAGAAGAAAATAAGACCTGACTTTGAAACTGGAATGAGACAAAGATCAGGAATGAAGGATGTCCTGTTTATGGTTGATGAGTGGTAAGAATATATGGTAACTGAAGGATGTGCTCTTGGATAGGTTAGGTCCTTGTAGGTTTGGTTAATGTAACTCATTTCTCTAGAGCTTTTATTCATTCATTCATAGAACTTTTTTTCGTTGTCTCCTTTGACTATTCCTCTCATTTTGCCATTAACCTCACGTTTTCCCTGATCCTCAATGTTCTTCCCATTTATAGTGACATTTAATTGCTGGATGATTAGGGTGTGTGATATTTCATCCCTACCTTGAAAACTGCAGTACTCTCAGTAACTATGGTAACCACTCATACTTTGAAAAATAAGGTACCGCAAAAATTAGGAAACTGACTTTTTTTTTTTTTTTTTTTTTGCTTATGTAGTCTCCTTGATAACACCTTTAAAACTGGAAGAACTAGCTACTAAGCTTTCAGGAGTGATTCAGTAAAAAATTTGAGTGAATTGTAGCACCTCTCCTAAGCTTATGAATGTACCTGTATTAGGATTAATGCTTCACTTCGGCTACTTTTACATCTGAGGAGAGGGTGAAGGGCTTTGTCCTGACAACTAGCAAGGAGTGAGAGTCCAAGGTTATGCAGTATTAGCAAACTAACTTACAGTAGTAGAGTAGTTGTTACTCTTATGTGTTATGAAAGTTCTGGTTTAACCATATTTTTATTGTGATCAGATCTGTTATCATTACCATTTTCTTGATACAGTAGATAATTATTGTGGCTGTTGACTTAATCAGTTCTTTTATCACCAGACTGAGAGGCCATTGGACTTGTGTCCACAGTTCTGCAGTTGACCTCAGCTAATGTAGGATAGCTGTGTTGGGTTCCTTTTGCATAACATTGGGGTTCTTACACACATAGTGTACCATACCTCTGTAATGCAAAAATTAACTGGTATTCTCAGGCCTCGCATACTCTACTACCGGAAAATAAAAATGTTTGCTGTTTAAGTCTCATCTATCTATCTCACTATCTATTGCCAGACGCCTTAATCCCTTAAGGGGTGGCCACAAACTAATCGCTTCCATGTCGCCCAGTCCCCTGCCATTTCACTGCCCTGCTCCCAGTTCACACCACCCCCTCCCTCTGTCATATACCTCTCCATCCCTCCATTTCATCCTTGGCTCCCCCCCCCCTCCTTCTTCTCTCTTTCACTTCACTCACATTCACTCTCCTTATCATTCTCTTGCTCTCCTTCCTCTCCACGTGGCCAAACCACCTCATTGTGTCTCTCCTAACACTTCCTGTCATATCCACACCACAAGGCTCCTTCACTTCCTTATTTGTCAGTCTGTCTCTCCATGTGACTCCACAGGCTCCTCTCAAATAACTCATTTCCCCTGCTCTCACTCTTGACTTGTCTCTCCAACTAGGTCCAAGCTTCACATCCATACATTAAAGCTGGTATCACAATACTGTCATGCAGTAACTTTTTCACTTTCGTGCTCACTTCCCTGTTTCTTATCACTGCTTTCAAAGAACCAGCAACCTTTCTTCCTTGTTTTACCCTTTCAGGCACTTCATCTTCTAAACTTCCATCCTTACTCATCACACTACCCAAGTACTTAAATGCACTCACATTTACCATTTCCTCCTCATCCAACCTCACTGTACATTCAGTGACTATATACTCGAATAAGTCGAGTCATGTAACCCGTGGCAATATGGTTCTGGACCACTGCTGTGCTTTAGAAATTCTGTGGTTTATAAGTAACATAACTTGTCAGAAAAATTCTGGCCTCGACCAAGTTGCCACAAATCACCCTACCTACACCCTACTAGTCACCAGCGAACGCTAGCACACACTCAAATAATTATTCAGTGCATGTACAGAATTACTGGGAATAAAGAATGTTAAACATTAAATAAACAATATTCTATCTATCTATTGCCAGACGCCTCAATCCCGCACGGGGTGGCCACAAACAAATCGCCTCCATGTCACTGTCCCCTGCCATTTCACTACCATGCTCCCAACTCACACCCCCCCCTCTCTCATATACCTCTCCACTCCATCCCTCCATCTCATCCTAGGCCTTCCCCTCCCTCTCACCCCCTCCACCTCACTCACATACATTCTCCTCGTCAGTCTTTCACTCTCCATCCTCTCCACATGCCCAGTATTGAAGGGTCTTATTTGACTCCGACCAACGACAACGCTTAAGTGGAAAGGGTGGGGGTTCCGAGGCTAGAGGCAAATTAGGGCCTTTCAGCATGAGGCGAGTGTAGTGGTGCCTCATGCTGCTGCTGCCTCAGCCTTGCTCCTTCTTCAATTCGTTGACATGTAATCAGCAGCTATTATAACATTTTCTCTCCATTATGGTATGAAAAACGTCCATTTTCTGGTCATATTTCAGTGATGTTCTTTTTTCTGTCCCCTTTGCGACAAAGTCTTAGGCCAGTTGTGGTCTGGCATCATATCATGCTGGAAGGGCAAGTAGTCAGGGGGGGGGAGGCCAGGTAGTCCTCAGAAACCCGCTCTTGGCCACTCTCTCAGCGGGTGGTGCAGGAATAAACAATGGAGGGAAGTAGTGTCTGCAGTTGCCACCAGAGAGGGGTTATGATTGGCATCTCATTGCTTGACATGCTTGCCTGTGAATGGCTGGTGGCCCCGGTGTGTGGCACAGACATGTGGCATGGAATTCTCAATGGGAATGTGTCACTTTGTCACCGAAAGTCCGCTCTTTAAGCGTGTAACCATGGTTTCTGCTGCTTTCAGTTCTGAGTGGGAACCGTGCCGTGGATTAGAAAACCATGGCTTACAAACACACGTTTAATGCGACGCAACTCTATATACATACTGTACATATATATATATATATATATACACAGTATGCTATATATTTTTTTTTCGTTTTCGCTTTCGTTTTTGTTTTTGAAGGCTCCATGCGTTGGCCTTGGTCACCTAATGGCAGCTCTCCATGCTGCTCAATCTTTGGCAGCCTCCCTGTTCAGTCCCTTAACCCTTAAGTCACACTTAATGACCTCGTCCCATGTCTTTCTCGGTCTACCCCTCCCAACCCCTCCCCCAATATTAACACTTCTCACCCTCTGTACCAAATTATCATCCCCCATCCTCTCCACATGTCCAGACCACCTCAGCCTACCTCTCCTCATCACAACACTAATACACTCCAGTCCCATCCTACCTCTCAACTCTTCCATTGTAAACCCAGCCCCCCCAGACCTTGCACGCAGGGACGCATTGCACATCCACCTAATCATTGTCATTTCTGTACGTTTAAACCTGCGAATATCCTCTTTCTTTACCGCCCAGGTCTCACTACCATACAGCATCACACTCCTAACACAGGTTGCATACAAAGACCCCTTAGCATGTAAGGAGAGTCCTCTCAATGTCAGGAGAGGCAACAGCTCCCTGAACTTCTTTCAACCACTTCTCACCCTAGCAACCAAGCTAACTCCAGCCCCACCTCCGGCACATAACATGTCTCCCAAATAACAAAACTCCTCCACTCACTCAAGAGACTCACCAGCAAGTTCAATCCTTTCACGCCTAATAATCTCCACCTGCTCTCCCCAACACGCCGCTGGAAACTGAAGATGTAAGGAAAACCCCAGGACCGGATGGAATCTCTAATTGGGTACTGAAGGAATGCAGAGAACAACTGGCAGATGAGATTCACAGTTTAATTGTGTGTTCCCTGGAAGAGTGGAAAGTGCCTCGGGAATGGAAGAGGGCAAATGTGGTACCAATCTATAAGGGAGGAAACAAGGAAGAACCCCTGAATTATAGACCAGTGTCTCTAACCAGCATGGTTGCGGAATTGTGTGAAAGAATCCTGAAAGATAGATGAATAAAATATCTGGAGGGGATGAATATTCTGACTGAAAGTCAGTTTGGATTCAGAAGTGGGAGGTCATGTGTTTCCAACTTACTGAGCTTTTACTCAAGGGCGATTGACGTGCTACAGGAGAGAGACGGTTGGGTGGATTGTGTGTATTTAGATCTGGAGAAGGCCTTCGTCAAGGTACCTCACAAGAGACTAATATGGAAATTAGAGCGTATTGGAGGACTGAAGGGAAGCCTCCTGGAATGGACGAGAGACTTTTTGAGTGACAGACAAATGAGGACAGTAATAAAGGACAGGACATCTGGATGGAGGGAAGTAACGAGTGGTGTCCCACAGAGCTCAGTGTTGGCACCAGTAATGTTCCTGATTTAAGTAAATGATATGGTAGATGGAGTGAACAGTTACGCAAGTCTGTCTGCTGATGATGCAAAGATCTTGAGAAAGGTAGAGGTTGAAGAGGACTGTAGAATGCTACAGGAGGATCTGGATAGGATTCATGATTGGAGCCGGATATGGGAAATGAAATTCAACGCAAAAAAAATGTAAAATACTGTATTGGAAATGGGTAAAAGTACCAAGAGGCCATCATTGAATTATTTGATGGGTAATGAACCAATTAGAAAAGTGAGAGAAGAGAAAGATTTGGGAATGCTGGTCCAGGATAGTTTGTCACCTAAAAAGCACATAAATAAGATTGTTAGAGAGACATTAACTCTTGACCAATATAAGAGTGGTATTTCATTACATGGATGAGGAGATGATGAAAAAATTGATAGTGGCCATGATCTGCCCTAGGTTAGAATATGCTGCAGTAATGTGGTCCCCACACAGAATGATATAACCAAGATTGAGAGAATTCAAAGAACAGCAACCAAGATGGTCCCCAGTCTGGCAGATTTGTCTTACAGAGAGAGGCTGGAAAGGCTGGATTTGCCTTCCATAGAGGAAAGGAGAGAGAGGGCGACATGATTGCTGTGTTCAGGACCATGATAGGAGTAAATAAAATTGACAGAGAAAATCTGTTTGTGTGGGATGAGAGGGTAACAAGGGGACACGTATGAAACTAAAGAACCCAAGCTGCTTGAAGGACATCAAGAAATATAGTTTTCCTTATAGATGCATAGACCTGTGGAATAGCCTGGACAAAGAGATCGTCCAGTCTAAAAACTTAAACGAGTTTAAGGCAAAATTTGACTTATTGAGAAACAGAGAGGGGACCCCACGAGCATAGCTCATTTCCTGTGTATCACAATTAGGTAAATACATAAAATCAGCATTATCTCGCAGTCTACCTCTAATACCACTACATCTCTTGTGCACCCATTTATCACAAACACTACACAAGATGGAATTACTTCCCACGCCTTTGTGGCAAACTGCACATGGCCACTCTCCCTCTCCTCTGATTGTACTGTCACCAACCCTAGATATCATCACTTTTGTTTTATCTGCATTAACCCTTAAGCCCTTGTGCCCCATACCCTCTCTCCACCTCTATATATCTATATCTGTATACTGTATATCTATATCTATATCAATATACTGTATATCTATATCTATAACTATCTATCTATTTATCTATCTATCTATCTGTATACTGTATATATATGTACAGTATATACTAGTATATATACATATATACACACAGGTACCTCTCGATTTACACGAGTTTACGCGTTTTTGAAATAAAATCTTTTTGTGTACAACACATGCATTTCTTAAAATAAACAATTTAAGAAAAATAAAACTCATACCATGTGGCACTTCATTTTATGGCCACTAGAGGTCTCGCACTGTCTTCCTGCACTGGAGGATAAAAAATTGCCAAACGTTCATTAACTGTTGTTCCAACTTTGTGTCAACATCACTGTGCAGCCTGTGCCTTTCCTTTCTATCTGTACAATGTGTGTACATAATTCTTGTGTAATTAAAGGTATGAAATTATAGTAGAACTGTATTATATATACCGTATAGACTGGCAGTTGTTTAAGAGCGCTGTCGTGGGGCATGTGGAAGAGGTGTGTGGTGTGAGACGAGTGGGTGGTGGTGTAAGAAACGGAAGTGAACAGTGGTGCAAGGAAGTAAGCATGGTTGTGACTGAGAAGAGATGCGCACATGAAGTGTGGCTGCAGAAGAAGGATGTGTCATATGAGAAGTATAAGGAAAAGAGGAATTGGGCAAGAAGGGCTGTGCATGATGCTAAAGTGGCAGCAGATAAGAGGTGGGGTATGAGGTGTCATATGAGAAGTATAAGGAAAAGAGGAATTGGACAAGAAGGGCTGTGCATGATGCTAAAGTGGCAGCAAAGAGGTGGGGTAGGCGGTTGACTGAGAATTTTCAACAGACTAAGAAAATGTTTTGGAAGGAGGTGAAAAGGGTGCGAAAGGGAGAGTCTGAGAAGGAAGAACAAGTAAAAGCAGAGGATGGAAGGATGTTAGCTGAGATGGATGCAGTAAGGAAGAGATGAGTGGAGTATTTTGAGAGATTGTTAAATATAGAAGAGGAAAGGGAGGCTGAGATTGTAGCAGATAGAAGGGTGCAAGGAATAAATGTGTTGGGAGAGTTGAATGATTCTTTGATCACAATGGAGGAAGTGTAGGAAGCAGTAAAGGAGATGGAAGCAGGCACTGCAGGTTTGGATGGCAGTGCTGTGGAATGTTTGAAAGGTAGTGGAGCAGCTATTGTTGAGTAGTTAGAAAGATTGCTGAATGTGTGTTTTGTGAAAGGTATGGTGTCTGCTGACAGGGCAAGTGCTTGTGTGGTTCCATTGTATAAAGGTAAGGGAGATAAGTATGATTGTACTAGCTTTAAGGGTATAAGTCTGTTGAGTGTTGCTGGTAAGATGTATGGTAGAGTATTCATAGAGAGAGAGAGAGTACAGAGGGAGTGTTTGGTGATGAGCAGTGGCTTTAGGAGAGGGAAGGGATGCATGGATCTGGTGTTTGCTGTGAGACAGGCATGTGAAAAGTATTTAGTGAAAGGTAAGGATGTGTTTTGGGCATTCATGGATTTAGAGAAAGTCCACGATAGAATTGATAGGGAGGTTTTGTGTACTGTTTTGAGATTGTGTGGACTTGATGGTAGGTCGTTAAAAGGAGTGAAAAGTTTTTATGAAAATAGTAGAGCATGTGTTAGACTGGGAAACACTGAGTGGTTGGTTTCCCCTGACAGTGGGGCTGCAGCAGGGATGTGTGATGTTGCCTTGGTTGTTTAAAATTTTTTATGAATGGTGTTGTAAGGGAGGTGAATGTGAGTGTTAGGTGGAGGTTTGAGTCTGGTGAATGCTGCTGGTAGAGAGTGGAATCTGAATTAGCTGCTGTTTGCGGATGATACTGCACTGGTGGCTAATTTGGAGGAGAGATGGAGACAGTTGGTAGAGGACTTTGGAAGGGTTTGTGAAAGGAGGAAATTGAGAGTAAATGAGAATAAGAGTAAAGTGATGAAGTGTACAAGGTTGGTAGATGGTAGGAGGATGAATATAGTTTTTGAATGGTGAGTTGCTTGAGGAGGTAGCGTGTTTTAAGTATTTAGGGTCACATGTTGCTGTGGATGGAAGAATAGATGTAGAATTGAAGTTTAGAATGAATGAAGTAGGAAAAGTGCTGGGAGGAATGAAAAAAAGTGTTTAGATGTCGTTTGCTTAGAATGGATGTTAAGAGAAGGCTGTATGAGGTTGTAGTGGTACTGACTGCATTGTATGGGGCTGAAACATGGAATATGGGTGTAGCAGAAAGGAAAAGTTTAATTGTGTTGCAAATGAGGTGTCCGAGGAGTATGTGTGGAGTGACGCGTATGGATTGAGTGAGAAATGATGAAGTGCGAAGGAGAACTGGAGTTATGCAGGAAATGGCTGATCAAGTTGAGCAGAGAGTGTTGTGATGGTTTGGGCACATGGAGAGAATGGATGATGAGTGATTGGTGAAAAAGACAACTGGATCGAATGTAAGAGGTGTAAGGCTGAGAGGAAGACCATGAATAGGATGGATGGGCAATATGAAGAGAGCGTTAGATGCGAGAGGGATGTCTATTGAGCGAGGAAGAGTGGCTGCGCTTGATAGGAATGATTGGAAAGAAATTGTGAATGAATAAATGGTGACGTGGCCCTGAGGGGATATTCTCCTGCATTTGGTCTGATCAGCTGATCAGGTCAGGTGTGGGTAAGGGGATGGGTCTATTATGATGTGGCAGGGGTAAACGAGCTCTGTTGTCGGGCCCTGCTGTGGATGTCGCTGATTGCACTGCACAGTTGACCCTCATGCGGTGTGGTGCGGTTAGGATCTGTCCCTTCTTTGCTTGGGGCTAACATACAAGTAAATGTGTGTGTCTGGATGAGTAAATTGGGAGTGTGTAGTCCTGTCTCAGCTACCTCCATTTTTTGGGGGGAAGCACCCTAGGTATATAGATAGATAGTACTCTAGAAATTTCACAGACCCTAATTCCTTCACTTAACGTGTATTCTTATGGAAAAATTGTTTAAATTACACAAAATTCAAATTACAGTGCACGATTTCTTCTGGAACATAGTATTCCTGTAAATTGAGAGGTACCTGTGTATATATATTGT
>JAGKTI010000176.1:72814-94878 GCA_018397915.1 Birgus latro
ATATAACCAAACCATACATGCTCCCTATGTGTCAACAAGTGGGTTGGTGGAGGGTTAGTGCCCCTCCTTGTAAAACAAATACAGTAACTCAAAGTCAAATGCCCACCCCTTACGGGATTATGGCATCTGGCAATAGATAGAAAATGAGGATAATCTGATACCATATACGATCAACAGTTTTCAGTACAATATACAGTACTATACTGTAATTGACTGATTTGGAAATACAGTTTTTTGGATATCCAATTGGAGTATGATGTAATGAAGCCAGATTTGAGCCTTGATTCTTGATATGACCAGACACACTGAGCCTCATATGAAGGTATGAGGGTAGCTGTGAGCCTTTCCCATGCCCAACATTAAGCCACTTTCTGATAGTAACTCCTAAGGCTCAAATGCGAGAACAACGCCTGAGCCAGCCTTGAGTCTTGAATTGGTCTTAAGTTGGACTTGAGACATTCCCGCCAAAAATCGATATGCAGAAACAAGGCTTGTTGGGAATGCCTAATGATATTTATATTTGCATTATGATGGCATAAGTTCTGTAGTGATGTACAGTGTGACATAAGCTACTAGGCTATGACAAAACTTTAATGTACATTTTCCTGTAGAGCTGCAGTTAATATTTAGGTTATTATAGTTTTTGTAATGTACAGTTTGTATTGTGAAGATAATAAAGTACTGGTACCATGTGGTTAATGAAATTCTGTGCTTCATCACCACTTACAAATTGGTACACTTACAGTATTGACTGCACGTTTGTACAGCACCAATGAATATTTTTTGTATTCTATTCAATTCCTTATACTGTATTGTAGCTAGGTCTTATTTTGCAGTTCCTATTCCATGCAGTATAACTTGTATTGCAATAACAGTTTAGCATTTACTATACCAGTACATTTCATACAGTGTCCATGATTACTGGCATTTGTACAATCAGAATGGAATCATAGCCAGATTTAAATTTTGGAAGTCTGCACTGTGATTGGCATTTCTGAAAAATGTCAAAGGTTTATCCGAAGTTCGTGACTTGAGCCCAACTTTGTAAGTCAGACCTGAGCCGTGATTCAGCATACGGCCAAGTTAAGCTGACTAAACCCGACCTAGGGAAACTGAGAGCCTGGGCTTGGCGCCATCCCAAGCCCAACTTTTAAAATTCAGTCCAAACTTTGTTCAGGCATTTGGACCTGAGTGTTTTTACCAGGCTTATATCAATACATCTTCAAATCAGCACTGTCCATCTGATGGATCTTATTTAATTTTGCTACACACACAGATTTCTTCAGCACAGAGGGAAAAAATCAAGTTGTAAAAGGATTAATGGACTGTTTCTAACCCTGTTGCTACAAATGATCTCTCAGAAGTTTAAAAAATCTTTTAGGCTTAGTCAAGAATGAAATACTGTATGTCACTGTAGTCAATGGGTTAAATAAGCAGTTTATGTCTTGTTTGATGCTTAATATTAAATCCAGGTGGAGCAGCAGTATGCGGTGGGTGAGGTACGGATTGCGGTGGGGTATGGGGCTTGTAAGGATGTATTTGTGCAAGGCTCCCATCTGTTCGGACCTTTGACTCCACCCCAGCGGACAGCTCATTACAGCCGTGTCCAGTCTCTTGCACAACTGAAGGAAATGTATGCACTATTCTACTCAGCTGGATCTGCTGCAGAGTAAGTATTAACTCTCTTTATGATCAGTACAGCTACTGTATAATACTCTGTTTCAGCTGATGGCATATGATTAGTAGTAGACAGAGTGAGTTGTAGGAGTGTGGGTATCAGTACTGTCATCATTTACCCTCAGATTAGGACAACTCAAGTCATCTCTTCCATAGTTTATAAATGAATGATAAGAGTGTGTCGTAGAGCCTGATAGTGGATTAGAATGGCAAGGATTCATGAGGAAGTGAAAGAATTCGATGAGGATTTACTCACGTATAAATGTTTCCTTCACATGATTTTAATTTGGTGTACCAGTACAGCTTGCATTTTCTTAGAATTTAGAGTAAGAAATATTACTGGCTGGGATGAAATGAAATAAGAAATTGGCTCAATTGGATTGCATGATGTGATTATCATTATTTAGTTGTGTAATGGTAATATACTGTATTTTGTTGAGATCAGTAAAGACTAAAAGTGTGAGCTGATACTGATATGTATGTAGGTGTCAGGTTCTTGCCAGTTTTTTTTTTTTTTTTACAATTCCTAACAAATGAAATTGCATAATATGGGCAGTGCAAAAAACAAGACTTGACTGTATAGTTCTTATAAACTGGAATGATGAAAATGGTAAGGATTCAGCAAGTTTAAAGAACGAGGAAAAAGATAAGACTCCATGTAGTTAGCATAGTGAATGTGATTGAAGAGTAGATATTTAATGTGAGGTATTTCATAGTATGACATTTCCCTCACTTTGTCTTGTCTTTGCCCTTCTATATATAATCAGTTTTTTCTTTCCAGCCTCCAGCATTAAATAGGTCAGCCTTGCTTCAGGAGAAATTTAGATCTTTTACTAGGTCATGCCCTTTTACTTGTGGTTAGGTTATATATTGATGTATGTAATATAGCAGTGTGATAGCTGAATTTAGGGGAAACTACAGTAGAGAACACCTTAATTTGAATTACATGAACTGTTTATTGTAGCATACTTTTTTCCAAGCTTACCTTTAGCTTTTGACAAATTTGAACATAACACAAGTGATATTCTTTAATACCAGTACTTTACAGAGAAAATAAAGGGTTTGTAATGCAGTATTGCTCTCTGCATACTGTCTATATATAATGGCTTGTTTGGTTATGTTTTACTTACAGGATACTTGTCTTTCATTTGCCACAGTTTTCATTTTCTGGCATATTAAACTTAATATTTAAGGTGAATACTGCAAATTAATTTTGTACTTTACTATTAAATACTGAAGTCATATACAGGTAGTGCTGTAGAAATGTAGTGGTTATTCTTGTATCATTGCTTTTGAACTTGTATTTTGATACTGGGTACATCAAGTGTTGGTAGGGCTTGTATTTTGATACTGGGTACATCAAGTGTTGGTAGGGCTTGTATTTTAATACTGGGTACATCAAGTGTTGGTGGGGCTTGTATTTTGATACTGGGTACATCAAGTGTTGGTAGGTGAGGCACCCTCCATCCACCCATTTGATGTAGTGTTGCCTTCTGGTGACTACACTGAGGTACAAGCCAAATGGTTTCCTGTAAACCATGAAACTGTTTACTGTACTACAGTACTTTGGGTGGTAACCATATAACCAAATGAAACATCTGGTGATGTGCTGGATTAAACACTCCAACTGTATTGAATCTGTGAGGGTTTTTATCTGTGGGATGGTTAAGGTTTATCAACCATATAATGCTGATCAAGGGTGAGTGAGGCTGGTTATGGTAAATGTCAGGACTGAGTAGCATAACCTCTTGCTTTGATACTCCCATCCATCCATCCATCATCCAATCCTGCATTGCCCCATGAGGAGTGTGGGATCCTGGGGCTAGGCAAGTTGGTCCTGACATTTAAGATGAGAGTGACCAGCCTCACTCATCCCTGAGTGACATTATGTGAGCAGTAAACCCCAACCACCCCTTGGATATAAACCTTCACCGGCTCATTCCAATTGGAGTGCCGTAATTACCCACTAAACCACCAGGCACCAAAATTTGGTTATTTGATTAGCACCCAGCTTAGTAAATGGTTTCCTGGTGTGTTTCCTGGTGTACAGGAAACCATTTGGCTTGTCACTCAGTGTAGAGTCACCCACAGGCAAAAGGAAGAGGAAAGAATGAAGGAAAGAAAGTCAGAAGAGGGAGTGCCCATAAGGTAAAAAAAGATTGGATGATGGATCACTGGATGGATAAAGGAATGTGTACTGCAGAGTACAGCCATGCAGTGCTTTAGCGTCCACAGTACGTTCTGAAAAATAGGACTTAAGTGATCTGGGGACGGATACTCAAAACACTTAGGACTGTCATATCTCACTATGACAGTCCTATCTCGCCCACAGTGCCCACTCCATTGATACTCCAAACATTTCAGCCGCCATCTTGTGACGTCACGTGTCGTAACTCTGGTCCTAACTTAGGACACCCCCGGAGAGTGTCGTAGGCGAACATAACCCGGAAATAGGTTTGGTAAACATCCAAAGCATAACCCGATCGGAAAACACATCGCTGTAGTAGTGGCCTTTCTGCGCCCCAAGCATTACTTTCTGACAGAAATGAGTATCAGATTCAAATGAATCACACTATAAGACACTGAAAAATAAAATGAAATAAAATGAGCTTCAAAGTGAGTGGGGTGTAGTTCTGGAAATGTACCAAATAGTGTAACTGCTGGATGATGATAACCATCACTTACCTGTTCCCTGTAAATGTTTCTTTTCACCAGCAGCTTTCTTCTTCATGTCTGACCTGAGTTGTGTAAATTTCCTTCTCACTTCTCCCACATCTTTCTGAATACAACTTATATTATATACAGCATCTTTTACACTTTCCCAAGCATTTGCTTTGACTCAGGACATGTTGGTGTTGCGTAATTTTCCAAATGATATTTTCCTTCTTTCCGACACCTCCAGAACCATTGTACATACAGTAATTCTTTTTCGGTGAATTTAGGGCGGCGTTTCTTAAGTGGATGGCCTTCCATAATATTTTGGCACACTATTAACTTTACATACTGTAAAGTACTAGGGACCTCTTTAGGCCTTGCTAGGGACACTGTCAACTAAGCCGCTCTGTGTTTATCTTAGAATTTGATCATCCGTCACATTTTCGGAGAATCTCTGTTTTGATTGGCGTTTACGTTGATGAACTGCAATTATGATTGGCTAATGGCAGATCAGCTGGTGCTCTTACTGCCCTCTGGTGAGTTTGATCCCTGTTTTGATTGGCGTTTACATCGATGAACTGCAATTGTGATTGGCTAACGACAAATCAGCTGGCGCTCTTACTGCCTTATGGCGAGCTTCATGGAAAACACCCTAGGACAACATTAGGACGTTTTCAATCTTGTTTGAGTATCGGTGATTTGGGATGTCCTAGATGTGGCATAAGTTAGGATATCCTAAGCTCCTTACGACAGCCAGTTGTCCTAACTTGGGACAGCTTTTCAGTATCCGGACCCGGGATGTTAAGCAACCACTGTAACTTACGCACTGTATACTGTATGCAGTACTGTACTGGATATGGTTGGGTGGCTGGCTGGCCTCTATGACCACACACTGGTAATAGACCCTAACCTACCTGAGCAAAAATGGCCGTCTGCCTCTTCACTGAACGGTCAAAGTTGCCCAGCTTGCCTCCCCAGCTGCGCTGGTAAAAGAACCTAACCCACCAGCTGAACAAAAATGGCCTCTGCTTCCATACCAAGTGGTCAGAGTCGCCCAACTGGTCTCTAGAGCTGCATGCTGGTAAAAGAACCTAGCCCACCAGGTGAGCAAAAATGGCTGTCTGCCTCCATACCAAATCATCAGAGTCGCCCAGCTGGTCTCTAGAGCTGCGCTAAAATGGCTGTCCGCTTCCCCACTGAATGGTCAAAGTTTCCCTGCTGGCCTCTTGAGCCTCACGCTGGTAAAAGAACCTGACTCACCAGCTAACCAGAAATGGTCTGCCATATATAGTGTATACAGGTATATGATATTTACAGGCATACCCCAGTTTAACGATGCATTTAGTTAGTTAAGTAAAAACCCATCGCTAGGCGGGGTATTGTATTTCGGGGTAGATTTAACATGTAAAGTATAGAGATACATTTTGTAGCCTTGGGTCCTCCCCAACCAAGTCCTAAACCCACCCAAATGAGTCCAAAAACAAGTTTCTAGCTATCTTAAATCCCCAGATAGCTTTAAAACAAGCTAAACTAAGCTTAAAAGCATTGATATCTCACCAAAACCCAAAAATAAAGAATGAAAATCATCAAAAATAAATCTGGAAAAAATCAAACTTAGTAATCTGTACCCCAAAATGACAATGTTCATCCCACCTATGACTAAAACACATTAATCTGAGTCTAAAAAAAGTTTATAAATCAACCTAAACAATATTTAAGTCTTTAATATCATCAAAGTCAGTAAAAAAAAAAATATATATACCGGGGTTTGGCCATCGTTCGGCAGGGTTGGGTGGTATTTCTACCCTCATCGCTATGCCTGGGTCTGCCTGTACTGTACTGTATATTACTTTTGAAGTACAGTACAGTATAAAAAGACCAAATTAAGACAATAATACAAAATGTAATGTTAAAGTAACATGATGCAAGGATGTGCAAGAAAACTCAAAAGCAACAGTAAACATGCGACTCGAGGCGGCTGCCTGTGGCTGGTGTTGATGACAGTGATATACTGTAAACTTTTTACTGCTTTTGGTATATTTTTTGCTGGCTTTATGTAAATAGGGAAAAAACAAAATATTAAGACATATGAACGGTTAATATATTAAAGTGTATCTGTATAGGTTATACATACGTATTGTACAGCCCACACCCTGCCCTAGGGTGGGAAAGGAGGTCCGGATGATGATGATGATGATCGTACAGCCAGCAGTGCGATCGGGATGCTGGCTAATTGTCACGCAAGAACTTTGCTTTGTGCATCCATACACCTGCCACGTCCTTTTCTTCTTCTTTTTTTTCTTTTTTATATAGTAGGTCCCCGGATATTGAAGCGAATGTACATTGTGCGGTAGGACATTACACAATGCATGACTTTATATTAAAATTACATTTTTTGCTGTAAAGTCAGTTTCCTTAGCTTCGTAAAATCATGGAAAATGTGTAATTCTTAGTGTGTACCCATGAAAATTAGCTTACTTGATTGACCACTACCTGCTAGTATTTGAAAGTAAAGATGACTGGTCAGTCAAAAAGAATTGAGATTAAGATCTGTACTTGTTGACATATTGATTTCCATTCATTGTCCAATCCAGTGTTGCTCCATGAGAAGGGTAGGATCCCAGGGCTAGGCAAGTTGGTCCTGACATTTAAAATGAGAATGACCAGCTTCATTCGTCCCTGAGTGGCATTACGTGAGCAGTAAACCCCAGCCACCCTTTGGATATAAACCTACACTGGCTCAATTCGGCTGGAGTGCCTTAATTGCCCACTAAATCACCAGGTGCCATAGTTTGGTTGTATAGTTACCACCCGGCATAGTAAATTGTTTTCTGGTGTGCAGGAAACCATTTGGCATCTCACTCAGTTTAGAATCACCCGTAGACAGAAGGAAGAGGAAAGAACGAAGGAAAGAAAGGCAGAAGAGGAAGGGTGGAAAGAAGGAATGAAGAGAGGAAAGGGCAGGCATCCAAGACCAGCACTGCATCAAGTGAGTGGAGGGTGAGCGCCCTCACTACCTGTTTGTTGACATATACGAATAATAGTGGAACCTGTATCTGGAAGTCAGTTAAGATGTCTTACAGTGCGTAAAACACAGATAAGAGATAAGAATGATTATGGTTCTGATAGGATGGTGTTGAACCTTGACTGGCCAGTAATGCTAAAAATGGATTCTATCCAGATGCCTGTATGGGTGGCAGACTTTAAAATTGAATTGGAATGTACTGTACCCTTTTTACCTTAACTTTACCCAGATTTCCATCCTTTTGCAGCTTATTTCATTTACATGAGTGGCAGAAAGAGGCAATGCTACTGCTCTGCATTGTTTCCATAGTACTTCTTTGTGACTAGCATCATATCCAGTATTAATCTGTTGTTACAACTAAGCATTTAATAGGAGAGATGGCAATTTAGGCCAAGTTAAAGTAAAAAGAGTGTATCCTGTATGATACATGCTTATTTGGGGAAATCTCTGAGGATTGTGGTGGAGTACTGGCCATGCACCAGCATTCCCTGCTAGTTATAAAAGGTTTGGGAGTGGGGGGTCTGGAAGCCCCCTTTTTTACTGATTAAGGGATTTTGTGACTCATCCAATTCTTTTGTTACATGTAGTTTTAAACATTATAGGTAATGGTAGGAGAATAGGGTTGTTTGTGGGGTTTCTAGTCTTCCCAAACTTATAATTCCAAAGATATATGAGTGCTTGCCCTTTTATCTCTTGACTATTGGAAGTAACATTAGGGTGAGGATGACTGATAGCTTATCTTGTACCACACTCAAAGAATTATGCTAGGGAGTAGGAAATCCTTTGTTTTGCAGTATCATTACACAAAATTTGTCATTTTAAAAGAATACTTCAATGTTAGTCGTACAATACGGATGAACTTAATAATCACTAATCTCTTGAGTAGTATGATCATTGAGGAACATTTGTTTACTGCAGCTAATGCAAGTCACACATGAAAATATGAGTACTATGACCAGTCAGAGTGTTTAATGATTTTTCACTGTCCTACCACAGCACGCATTGTAAGTTGCTTATATGGTACATGCAAGTTTTCAAGCCCTCACAGTGTGACATGCTGTCTAAGCCCATTTTCTTCTCTGTTCAGATTTCCTGGTATATAAAATAAATATAAGTAGAAGTGATGAAGAAAGAAATGCCCACAAGGCTCCAAGTGTTGATTGGCTGATGTAGTGCCGCCATCATCACTAGCGGAGTGGTACTGCTAGCTGTGAAGCGATATTATTGCCTTTGGTGCATAAATAAAACATATTACTGTATTGCATAGATAGACACATTTGGTCACTTCTGAGCACATAGGCATTGGAAGTATTTTCAGTATTTTATCCCCAGCCATATCTAAAAATATTTGGTACTCTATTATAATTGTCGTGATTTTCTGCATAGAAACGGTAGGCATAACCCGTTTGACACCAGACACTATCTCCAGTCCCAGACCCTGTGTCCCTGATAATTTAGTTTTCTTGCTGAGGCTAAATTATACATGTTAATTGTGTGTTTTACCTACATTTCTTTTATAATACTCTAACATTATTCATGAAATCATGAAATGATAATTATAGTAATGATAATAATAATAATAATGATAACAAGGTAGGTGGGGGCGCTTACCATCCACTCACTCGATGTAGTGCTGCTTTGGGTGTTTGCCCTTTCTTCTCTTCCATCCTTCCTCCTCTGTCTTTCTTTCCTTCATCCTCTTCCTTCTGCCTACGGGTGACTTTACACTCCCTCTTCTGTCTTTCTTTCCTTCATTCTTTCCTTTTCCTCCTGCCAATGGGTGACTCTACATTGAGTGACAAGCCAAATGGTTTCCTGTACACCAGGAAACCATTTACTATGCTGGGTCATCATCATCATCATCGCTTTTCGTCCTTCTGTTCCCATATTCAAACTGGGGTTGGATGTGCAATGGCTTTTCTCCACTGCTTCCTATCCCAGATTAAATCTTCTCCAATACCCAGTCTTTCCGTATCTTGCATTGTAACACTTTTCCAGTCTTCTTAGGTCTTCCTGGTGGCCACTTCCAGTTCTTCTGCTATTCTCACACAGCTTCCTTCCTCACTCCTCCTCACGTGACCAAACCATCTAAGCTGCTTCTGCCTCAAGATGATATCGAGATCCTTCACCCTACATCTTCCGGCTGCGTCCTCACTCAAAACTCTGTCCTACCATCTCACTCCTGCCATGTATTTTAACATTCTACGATCAGTACTCCTCAGAACATTCATCAGTTTATCTGTCAAAGCCCATGCTTCAGCACCATATATCAATAATGGTCTAATGCAGACCTCATATATTTTACTTCTGTGTCTCAGTGGTATGTGTTTGTTGACCAGTAGGCTAGCTAATTCCTTCCTCTTAACCATGCTGATGGCACTTTTGTTCTGACTGATCTCTCCACCCCTGCTTCACAGTCCAATACATCTAGATAGCAGAGCTGCTGCACTTCCTGTAGTGTGCCCCCATTTACCTCTAGTGCATCCTCTGCTTCATCTCCCTCTACCTCTCTTCTTATGCAGGCTGGGCAGCAAAAATTTTGCACTCCTGTCAAATTCAGCAGACCTGAACACCTTCTATGGCACCACTTATTACACTTCGTGCACAACACTGAGTTCACTCCTACTCCTCTGCCACAGCATCCACATGGCCATTTTCCTGACTGAATTCTTTCTACTGGTTTCATTTCTGTCACCATTACCTTTGTCTTATCCATATTTATTTTCATTCCCCTCTTCTCCATTCCATTTTTCCATCTGTTAAACATTTCCACCACTTTTTCCTTAGTCTCCACTGTCAGCACTAGGTCATCAGCATACAGCAATTCCCACGGGCCTCCCCCCCTACATTCCCGTGTTCCCTCCTTCATTACTATGTTAAACAGCAATGGACTGAGTGCTGGACCTTGATGTACCCCAACTCCTGTTCCAAAATTTCCTGATGTTCCTGCTATTGTCTTGACTTTTGATCTTGTATCAATTTAGAGAGACATGACAGCTGCAATGAGTCTCTTAGGCACACTGTCTTCTCAAGGCCCACTCTATAACTCTCCTTGGTACTCTATCAAAAGCTTTTTCCAGGTCCACAAACACATGGTACAGGTATTTCCTCCTCTGTTGAAACTTTTCCTGCAGCTGTCTCATGATGACTATTGCATCTATTGTGGATTTACCTGCACAGAATCCAAATTGTCAGTTATCTATCTTCACTATCTGCTTCAGCCTCCTTCCAGAACCTTCCATTCCATGCTCCAACAGTTTGACCCCTCAGTACTTTCCACACAGAAGGGCATCTCCCTTGCCTAAATTGGCGTTGTCCTGCTATCTCTCTAGTCCTCAGGTGGCTGCCCTCCTACTGTGATGTTATTAAAAATCCTTGTCAATTCTTTTACACCAGTACTTCCATCCTTTTTTATCAGATCAGCTGTTATACCTGTTGGGCCTGAAGCTTTCCTGGTCTTCATTTCCTTCAAGATTTTCTCTACTTCATCTTCTGTTGTTACTGCAAGTGGTCCTTCAGCTTTTCCCTTCTCTTCTGTCTCATAATTATTTTCTTCATTTAACAGCTCTTCAAAGTACCTCTTCCACTTTTCCAGTATTTCTACATTGTCTGTTTTTATTTCCCCATTTTCATCCTTTACAAATTTAGCTCCCACCACGTCTTTCCTCTCCTTCCTCATCTGTCTTGCAATTTTAAACATTTTTGTCCGTCCTTGTGCACTTTCCAGATCTCTACTCTGACTTTCCCAGGCCACCCTTTTTGCACTGGCCACTTTTCTCTTTGCCTGTTCTTTTCATTGTATTCTCTTCTGTCTTCTTCGCGTCTAGTTCTTTGCCATACTTTAAATGCTCTTTTCTTCTCACATATCGCCTGCTTCACCTCCTCGCACCACCACCATGTCTCTCTTTCTTTTCTCCTATGACCTGTTGTTTCTCTGCAGGCTTACTTCACAGCCTCTGTTATATTATCCCTGAAGTGTTTCCAGTCACCTCTCTGTCTCTCATTTCTTCTCTTAAAATTCTCTTCATATTGTAGTCTTATCTCCTAATCCTTCGACTTCCACTCCTTTACTCTTTTAACACCCTTCCTCTTCTTTCTTCCTTTTATACTTTCCACTCTCAAATCCAAAGCCAAGAGTTTGTGTTGTGGTAGACATGCTTCACCTGGTATAACTTTACAATCTTTCACTTGAATATCTTGCTCCTTTACTATGCTGGGTGGTAACCATATAACCAAATTATGCGCCTGATTGTTTAGTGGGTAATTAAGGTGCTCCAATCGGATTGAGCCCGTGTAAGTTTATATCGAAAGGGTGTTTGGGGCTTACTGCTCACATAATGGCACTCGGGGATGAGTGAGGCTGGTCACTCTCATCTAAAGTGTCAGGACCAACTTGCCTAGCCCCAGGTTCCTACACTCCTTATGGGGCAACGTAGGATTGGATGATGGCTGGATGGATAATAATAATAATAATCATAATTGTGGTAGGTGGGAGCACTCACCATCCACTCACTTGATGTAGTGTGCTTTCAGGTGTCTGCCCTTTCCTCTCCCACCATTCCTTCCTTCCTCTTCTGTCTTTCTTTACTTCATTCTTTCCTCTTCCTTCTGCCTATGGTTGACTTTACACTCTCTCTTTTGTCTTTCTTTCCTTCATTCTTTCCTCTTCCTTCTGCCTGTGGGTGACTCTACACTGAGTGACAAGCCGAATGGTTTCCTGTACACCAGGAAACCAGTTACTATGCTGGGTGGTAACCATATAACCAAATTATGGCACCTGGTGGTTTAGTGGGTAATTACGGCACTCCAGTCGGATTGAGCCAGTGATGGTTTATATCCAAGGGGTGCTTGGGGTTATTGCCCACATAATGCCATTCAGGGATGAGTGAGGCTGGTCACTCTCATCTTAAATGTCAGGACCAACTTGCCTAGCCCCGGGCTCTTACGCTGCTCATGGGGCAACGTAGGATTGGATGATGGATGGATAATCATAATCCATAATGATAGTCCATAGTGCTGATCCCCCAGTAATCGATCATAATTAAGCCAAAGCCATGTCGGTAATGGGTTTTTTTCAGGTAATGCTGCGTAACCCCACAGCTCTAAGCAGGAGGACATAACCCCTACCAAAACCCAGTTGTATTGTATTACTATTTGAACAAAGAAAACAACAACCTCAAGTGGAGTTTTTCTTATAAGCAGTGCAGTGTTTTACAGTAAAGTATGCTGCTACTTTATATTGTACTTCCCACACTGTAGAACTTGGATTTTGTTGATTATTCCTGTGTGCATAGTGGAGTGCTTTCGGTTAACCCCAGCCAAGCTGATTCTTTGTAAGGTAGTTGACTTTCCCTGAGTCATTCTTTTATAGCCAACATAAATTGTACATCATATGAGGCATGCAGCTTGACCTATGCAGGCCTTCATTGTGCTTCATATGAAGTCTGCAGCTCAGCAAGGGTTTTGCATGTCAGATAATGACATTTGTTGGTTAATACAGCAAGTAATTAGGAGCTTACTAAATATTGTTACATATTTCAGCTACTGCTGTACGTTATCTTGCATACCTTAGTCACAAATGGCTTTCCCTGGAGTATGTGTGGCATTATAGTGACTCCAATCACCGTTGGAAGTTTACGTAAGAACTAGTCATGGGTTAAGCTTTTTCTTATTTACCATTATCAACAAAAATTATCTACCTGCAGTGAGGAAAGTTTTGGGGGTGAGTTCAGGATTTATGCCTGAGAACATGTCAGGAAACGGTGTTTTGGGTTGTGGGTGGCAGTCTTCAAACACTTTGAGAACAAACACCAAGCCACCCTTCACTTCCTGCTCTTTTAGAGTATCTTCTATTTCACCTAGATCACTATCAGAAAGATTGTCATCACTATCAGCATCATCTTCACCTGGCATACCTGTATACCCCTCACTTGAATTTTCACTCATCTTAAGGGAAAAAAGGGGGGGGAGGGCAAAAACACATTCCTTTTCTGGTGAAAAATGGCTGTTCCTCTTCTCACATTAGGCAACAGGAGTTATGAGACACCAACATAGGAGATGATGGGTTAACCCTGGAAGTTGGAGGAGCTAAACAGTAGCCTGGTTAGCCTTGCCAGACAATTTCAGAGTAGCCGGCAGGCGAACCAGCGTACCCCTGTACATTACGTGAATGTGTGACATTTGACATATGTTACAGCCAGGTGTACCTGGACTTGACTTTTGACATGTCATAGTCCTGAAGGGGTTAAAACAGTGTAGCAGCATTGTCCGTAACTCTCATGTATATAACAAATGAAAAACAACAGCCGGGGGTAGCTTCATGTTGATGTTAAGAGTTCCACTTCATGATGCAATAGGAACAAACTTAGGCCTCTCTTTGGTGGTTGCACATATCAGACCTCACATCCATCTCAGTTCCCCAAGCTTTAACCACCAGTTTTCTTTGCAAGGGGATATGTGAAGAATGCAGTGTATGCTACACGTCTACACACCCATGATGAATTAAAAGCAGTAATCAGTAATGCAGTCATCATTATTCCCCAGAGAATCTTATATTCTACATAAAATCTTTCTGCTCAGAATAAAATTGTGTATTCATCATTCTTCATCAGACCTTTCTGCACAGAATAAAATTGTGCTCTCATTATAGAAACTTACTGCTTTTCACTTAAGCTTTTGTTTGAATTGTCATGTTTGCTGTAATGTGTACATGTAGTTACATTTGCACAAATTATAGCTAAAGCTTCTGCTTGATTTTAATGTTGGGTAAATATTTTGAGTTCTTGTAAGAAATTTCCTTTTATGAGCTTATCAGTAGACTGTGTTTACTCGTATGTGGTACATGCTTTAGTTTAAGCCTAGAACATAAATACTGTACCATGCTTACTTTTGCTTAGGTTTACTTGTAAATGATAATGGTGTGACAGTATTATAGACAGTTGAAATGTTTTTCATATTATACTTTATAGAAACAGTGTTCTCATATTTTAGGTTTTTGCACAGTTTATAAAGGTAATGAAGACTGCAGCTGGAAGTTTAAGTACAAACTGATCTCTTGCAGTGTGAGAGAGGTAAGGAAGGCAAACAGTGGGTATTAGTAGAGTGCATGGTAGTTGTGGCAGACACTTGGCTTTAACACCAGACAGCCATCAAAATTGTCACTTTGATCATTGTATTTTTGGCACAGCTGCAGTATATGAAGGGATTGAAGATATTTTCACCAAAAAATTTGACTGGAATGTATTTGTAGTTACTTACTCTCATAATAATATTCACCAGAAAGTAAAGTAGGATTTACATTTGCAATAATTTAAAAAAGTTAAATTGTAGGGTATTATTATTACCATTACTGATTTGCTGTTTCATGGTTGTCAGAATTGCAGCCATTAATTAGTAGCAGATGTAAGTCTTTTGACTCAGAAAACAGTCATCATCCTGTCTTTAATTCCTAACAAGAAATAGGATGGTTGACAAGATGACATTAAGTGACTGAGGTAAGAATCATAAACTCCAGTGGCTGTATCATACATGGCATACGAGACTGTCACTTTTTCCTCAGCCTTTTCTATTGCATTTTGCACTTTTTTGTCACCTGGTGGTCTAGTGGACTGGATGTGGCATATAATGGTGTACACACATTGTTTTTATTGATAAAGGACTAGAAATTGAGAGCAGTCAAACATTTTGGTTGTGCTGGAATTTTGCCATTTTCTTAATTTGTTACTTTTTTCAGTAATGTAAAAGTTATAGTTATTTAACCTTGTTTTACTGTTTTAGATTTAGCTTTACACAGGTTTTCAGAGCAGTAATTCATTATTGCAGCTGTGTCTAGAAGTGTCCTGTTTTATACTACAGATTGTGATAAGCTTCATACTTCCCAGATACTGTACTGTACTGTATTGATCTTTTTGAAGGGATGACCCTGTGTGTGTATTGATTAAATTTGCCTTTAACCCTTAATTTCTATGTGTGTGTGTGTGTGTGTGTGTGTGTGATCAGTTTTGTTAATGTTGTGTTGAGGGTGGTTTTTGTATTTTAATACAGTAAGACCTCACTATAATGGACTAATTGGGGCTCAGACCAGTCCGAAATATGCGATTTTCTGATAAAAGCGACATCCGGACTTACCCCTGCTAATCCAGACTTTTTCCGATATATCAGACATTAGTCCGGATTGCATCGGTAGTTTTCACCACCATTGCAGTATTGTTCTGTGTTATACCTTCACTACACTAATCAAATGGTATAATAATACTGTACTGTGCACTGAAAAACATGTCTTTTACTTGTCTTATTGTGGTGAATATAGCTGAAGTTGTCAGGCAGTCTGGACTGCTTTCTGGCTATATCGGACTTTTTCCGATATATAGGAGTTTAGTCCAGTAGCTCCTCGAGTCCGATAAAAGCGAATTCCGGTCTACTGAAGTCCGTTATATTGAGGTTTTACTGTACTGTACAGCAGACCCTTGCTGTATGATGAACCAGTATGGGGGTAAATTGCTTATACTGTACAGTGATGAAAAATTTAGGACCTTTTTTTTTACTTTTTGATATGCAGCACACTGTACAGTAGCATTTTTGCCTGTTTGATCATTACGATCCATTATGAAGCCTTGGTGGTCGATGTACGATCACAATTTTCACTTATACTGTACAGTTACCGCTCGCATAACGCGGGAATATTGAATGCTGAAGCGGTTTACGAAAATTCTGCATTATAGGGCCATATTTTTACATATTAAAGGGTTTCATGGTACCCAAGCCAGCCTCAAGTTCATCTTTTGGGGCATTTTTCAAGTTTTTTTTTTCCAGGACATTTACCTACCTAGTAAAAGACTTCATTATATACAAACACTAGAGGATTCCCCACCTTTAATGGAAGAGGCTGTGGGCTTGGTGAGGGGAGGTGTAGTGGAGTTCCGTGGAAAAAAAAAAAGAGCAAAGATCACACAGAGCACGTGTGCAGCCAGACCGAAGGGAGAGGGTTGGCTCAACTGGGGCAGGAATGCTCAGTGGACCGTGCCAACACCCCACTCAGACATGTGACAGCCATACATCATTGGCTGATGCAACCTGTGCTATGACTATCACTAGCTGTGTTGTCTGTTCCCACTGCGTTATGACCCTATTTTTCTGCGTTATGACTGTTCGAACCATAATTTGGGACTCTGGCCATGTTATCTCAATTGTCGCAGTGTAGTATAGTTTTCAAAAAAATGGGCAGCTTCTTTCACCTGCGTCATGTGTCATTTTCGTGTTGTGACCATTTTTTTACCTCAAATTTTGCCTTTTATGTTATGTGAGCTTGGCGCACTAGGATCGTGTGTTGTGCGAGCAGTGACAGTACAAACACCGACGTGTAAACTTAGTCATTTGTTTATTTGAAGATGTCCTCTGGCTTCGTCACTTTTGGGTGTATTACTGTCAGTGATGGAACAGTATTGTGGTGTTTTAGTTCAGGAAGCAAGTGAAGTGCAGTGAAGTGAAATAGCTACCAGGTTAGGTGAGCTGCAAACCTTTTCTAATACTCTGTTAGGTGAGTGACTCATGGCCAAAAATGTGTCCCCATTAAACTCCTGTTGAAATTTATTCAGTACTGTATACAATAAATTGTTTTGCAATGGATTTTTTCAAACACGTCCTCATCATGAAACAAGGGTGCTCTGTGCTGTATACTGAGTGGTACAGCAAGCTTATACATTCTCTGTTATTGTTAATCCTGCAGTTCGTTGATGTGTTTTTCATGTAATATTTGCTGCTTTCTTTGGATTTTAATGATGTTGGGAAACATTTTCAGACTCTTGGCCAGATATAATTTTCATCAATCCAATCACCACTCACGGATGCTGAGTAAAATGTGGCAGCAGAATATAGGAGAGTGTATCATTTGAGTGAAGAGGTTAACTCCCCAGTGAACTGTAGTACTGTAATACAAGGTCTGTTCAGAAACAGTCTGACCATAGGTTTTAAGAAAATAACAAACTAACCTGTTGAGCTAGGACATTAAACCTTCTCATAGTAGACCCCTTCTGATTTAACACACATAGCCAAGCGTTCTCTCCACTGCCTGAAACATTTTTCAAAGTTGGTTTTCTGAGTCTCCAGCAGGTGCTTTGTCGCATTTGTCATGACTTATTCTGTAGGATGAACATTGTTCAAGACGTGCTGGAGTGTGCAAATCGTGATCCTGTCTTTCTGAAGACCTTTATCACTGGAGATGAGACTTGGGTGAATGGGTTTGACCCAGAAACCAAAGCATTGTCATCCCAGTGGAAGCATGCTGGGTCGTCATAGCCAAAAAAATCACGACAGGTCTGCAACTAGGTGAAATGCATGTTGACAGTCTTTTTCAACTACTGTGGTGTTGTGCATCATGAATACACACCAGAAGGTCAGACTGTCAACAGACATTACCACCTTGATTTTATGTCATCTTCATGACACAGTTCAGCAGAAGAGACCAGACCTTTGGAAGGCGACAAGTTGGAAGTGGCACCATGACAATACCCGTGCCCATTCTTCTCAACAGATTCAGGAATTTTTGGCCAAGCACAACATTCTGCAGGTCTGGCAGGCTCCCTGCTCATCAGACTTGGCTCTGTGCAACTTTTGGTTATTCCCCAAGCACAAAACTCCGCTAAAGGGTTTCTGATTTGAGACAAGAGTAGAGATCATGATGAATGCGATGAAGCACCTGTAGGAGATACTGAATACGAGATAAGGGATAACATCGGTCCCTCTTCTTTCTCTAGTTCTCCAATCTCTCCCTCCTCTCTCAGACAGAGCGAGGGAGAGAGAGAGAGTTATGAGTAAATTGTATAATGTATGCTTTTTCGGCAGTGCATAAGGTAATTTATCGTAGTTTGATAGAGAGAGAGAGAGAGAGAGAGAATAAATACAGGAGTGACAAACAGCGACCCTTCCCTTCAAATGACGAGATAAGGGATAACATCAGTCCCTCTTCTTTCTCTAGTTCTCCAATCCCTCCATCCTCTCTCGGACAGAGAGAGAGAGACAGAGACAGAGAGAGAGGTACGAGTAAACTGTGTCATAAATGTATACTTTTTCGGCAGTGCGTAAGGTAATTTATCATAGTTTGAGAGAGAGAGAGGGGGGGTTGATGGTACAGTAATCACATGATCTTCCCCAAGGCCATAGTAAATATAGGCTGTCAGACAATGCCCAATGCCCGTCCTCACCTCACCGTGGGTGGTGGGTTGCTTGTGCCACCAGCTGTTCATCTTCTGGCCATTTTTTCTCACCACCACGTGACTTTACGTGGTCATATATATATATATTGCTGGATGTGCGGGAACATTTCCAAGACGATGATGTGCGTTTCATTCAGTTCTGTAAGACTCAAAATTTCGGCCAAGTTGTCGCTTGATGGCGCCTAACTAGTGAACCATCGTCGCTCTTCACAGGTTAAGGAAAGAGGAAATTATAGAAGCATAAAGCTTTTGGACCAGATAATGAAGGTAATGGAGAGAGTTCTAGAAGGTATGATTAGAGAAAGAGTGAATATTGATGAGATGCAGTTTGGGTTTATGCCAGGCAAAGGGACCACTGATACCATATTCATTGTTCAACAGCTTCAGGAAAAATATATAGGAAAGAAAAGGGAACTGTACTTTGTTTTTGTTGATTTGGAGAAGGCCTTTGACAGTCCCTAGAGAGGTGGTGAAGTGGGCAGTGAGAAAGCTTGGGATCGAGAAGTGGCTGGTTAGGTGGTTATGGCCATGTACAGTATGTGGGTGCTGATACCCAGTTAGGGGTAAATGGAGTTTTGAGTGAGGAGTTTTCCATGAATTTTGGTGTGCATCAGGGGTCAACCTTGAGCCTATTGTTGATTATGGTACTTGAAGCCCTCTCACGTGACTTCAGAAATGGACTCCCGTGGGAGATATTGTTTGTTCATGATTTGGTGTTGATTGCAGAGAATAAAAGGGAGGCAGAGGAAAGTTTTAGGAAATGGAAAGATGGTATGGTGCACAAGGGCTTGTTAACAGTACATGCAGATATAACAAAAGTGATGGTATCTAGGGCTGGAGGCAGTACTGTCAAAGAAGAGGGGGAGTGGCCATGTGCTATTTGCCACTAGGGCGTGGGAAGTAATTCCATCTCGTGCAGTGTTTGTAATAAGTGGGTGCATAAGTGATGTAGTGGTATTAGAGGTAGACTGCGAAATAACTCTGGTTTCATACGTACGATGTGTCGGGGAGGGCATGTGGAGATTGCCAGGCATGAAAGGATTGAACCTGCTGGTGAGCCTCTTGAGTGTGTGGAAGAGTTTTGTTATTCGAGAGGCATGTTATGTGTTGGAGGTGGGGCTGGAGCTAGCTCTGTGGCTAGAGTGAGGAGTGGTTGGAAGAAGTTCAGGGAGCTGTTGCCTCTTCTGACATTGAGTGGGCTCTCCCTCTGTACTAAGGGATATTTGTATGTGGCATGTGTTAGGAGTGTAATGCTGTATGGTAGTGAGACCTGGGCAGCATAGGAAGAGAATATTTGCAGGCTCAAATGTACGGAAATGGAAGTGATTAGGTGGATGTGCAGTGCTTCCCTAAGTGCGGGGCCTTGGGGGGGTTAAGTTGACGATGGAAGAGTAGAGAGGTAGGATGGGACTGGGGTGTTTTGGTGTTGTGATGAGGAGGGGTAGATTGAGATGGTTTGGGCATGTGGAGAGAATGAGGGATGATAATTGGATGCAGAAGGTGAGGAGTGTTATGTTTGGGATAGGGTAACAAAAGGTTGACCAAAAAAGACCTGGGACGAGGTCATTGAGTGTGATCTCAGGATAATGAACTAAATGGGGAAGCTGCCAGAGATCGAGGATCGTGGAGAACCATCACTTGGTGACCAAGGCCGATGCATGCAAGCATGTTGGAGCCTTCAAAAATGAAAAATATGATTATTATTATTATTATTTCTTTGATTATTGTTATTATTAATTATTATTTGTCAGAAGTCTTTTGATTTGAATGTTATGAATGTTACAAGCCAGTTAATTTCCTGTCTGGTAATGAGTTTAGTGAAGGATTATAATGGGAGTGATATTGTCTCTGATACAGTACATTGTTTTTTTGCTGTCATTATGTTCATTTCTGACTGGGGTGATATGTGGTTAGAGGATGTTATGACTGGGATGAGGTATATGTACAGTATTTTGAAAGTGGGAGGAAGGATGCTGGGCCAATTAGATGGTGGTTTGATAACTTAATATTTGAGTAAGGAGGGTATGAAGAGTTGTGGGAATTACCTTAACAAAAGGGTAGGATTTGGTAAGTTAAGAAGTACCGTATATAAGGTGAGATGCATCCCATCCTCTTATATTTATTTTATTTTTATTTTTTTCAACTTGGCCCTTGACAGAATGGTTTCTGCGAGACAGTTGAGAGTGACTTCAGATAAAGCCTGTCAAGCAGTACTGAATTGCCTATCTTTGTTTATACCCAGATACAGTACCTTGATTCCAAAGGGGTGGCCACAAATGAATCACTTACACGTCACCCTGTCCATTTTCATCAGATTGTCCTCTTTCCGACCCCACCCTCCCTCACTTAGATACCGCTACACTCACCACTATATCTCATCCTTGAACTCCCTCTTCATCTCCATCCACCTTACTCATACACCCCCCTAGTAAATATTTTTCTTCATTCTTTGCACATGGCCAAACCATCTCTGGATATTTCTCATAATGCTTTCCATTATAACCACATCAACACCACAGCTTTCCCCCACTTCCTGATTTGTCAGTTTCTCTCCTCATAACTACACATGCCATTGTCAAATAACACATTAAATTGTGAAGGCTTGAATGAATGCTTGGCCTGTTGCACTGGCCACTGTTGATAGTAGTAGTAGTAGTAGTTATTCCCCAGGCAGTCTGGCCAAACAGCCCCGAGTCCATAAGGAAGGCCATGGCCAAGACTGGGCTTTCCCATAGAGCTCTCAAGGAGTGTATGTTGTGTTGTTGGCATAGGTGATTGTGTGCAATGCAGTCTTCCATGATGTGCTTAATTGTATGGGGTGCTGTGTTACAGCCTGGGCAGGCATCAACAACGGAGTCATCCAGCCTCTTCTGATAACTCAAGAGAGCTGGATGATGCCCACATCTCACCCTGCCCAGGTGAACCCTGTCCTCATGGAGGAGATAGGATTCAGAAGGATGGATATCAGGAGGCCCTGCATGCAGCTGTGTGTTTCTTTGAGTGACTGAATGGAACGGTGAGTGATTTGAGTATGAATATGCTTCTGGAAGCTGGTCTGAGGCAGGCAGGGGGGAAGAGATGATAGTATTTGTGTATGATGTCATGTGCTGGGTGTTGTTTTGATGTTCCTTGGTACCAAGTGTGTGGATTGCTGTCATGTAGTGTAGTGGATGTTGTTGGTTAGTGGAGGCTGCAGCGAGAATTTGGGTGCCTCTCATGTCTAGATGATCCTTGAGTTTGAGGACTTTGGTTTTTTGGTGTAGGTGGTCTGTAGGTGTAGTAGCTGTGCAGCCTGTGATTATTTTTAGGGCCTTGTTTTGTATGGTCTGAAGAGTGTTATAGTGTGTTTTAGTGAGGTTAGGAACCCAAGCAGGGCTTGCATAATTCATCTATCTATCTATCTATTGCCAGACGCCTCAATCCTGAACGGGGTGGCCACGAACAAATCGCCTCCATGTCACTCTGTCCCCTGCCATTTCACTACCACGCTCCCAACT
>JAGKTI010000176.1:99234-118246 GCA_018397915.1 Birgus latro
CACCACGAGGGCATGTTTTGACTCAAATAACACAGTTATTTGGTTACCTACCACATTCTCATCATGCCTAAAGTAACCACAAGCAAGGACAAACGTGTGGAAGTGATTACTTTATACAAAGCTGGCCACAAACTCCCATTTATTGCAAATCAGATGGTGTTAGACTGAGGACAGTGCAGAGACTGGTGAAGCGGTTCAAGGACAGTGGGGAGGCCATTCCTCCCACTCCACTTCCCAAGCCTGGGAGACCTCGTAAGACAACCTTCAGGACCCGTCAGCTGATCTCAAGGCAAGTTAGCAAGGATCCAAGGCTAACAGCACGGGATTTAAAAGAAAAGAACCCACAGTTGCTGGCAGATGTGTCTGTCAGAAGTGTGCAGCAGCTGTTGCATGACGATCTGGGCTACAGGAGTTTTTGTGCTCGTAAAAAACCACTGCTAACTGCACTTCAGAAGAAAAAGAGAGTAAATTTTTGTAAGAAATATCTTGCCTGGAGTGAGGAGCAATGGAAAACTGTGCTTTGGAGTGATGAGTCAACATTTACTGTCACTGGTACCCCTTCATCACGAGTGTACCGCAAACCAGGCAGTGACCCCCTGGATCCTAAGTACACTTCCAAGTTTGTTAAATACCCAGCCTCACTCATGGCTTGGGGCTGCTTTACATATTATGGTGTTGGTGAGTTGGTAATTCAACCTGCAACTGAAAAAGTGAACCAGAACAATTATTTGGAGCTATTATGTGATGTTTTAAGTGACTCTTTTGATAAAACCAAGGCAAGAGTATTTATGCAAGATTCTGCCCCTGCACATGTTGCAAAGTCAGTGAAACAGCGGCTAACAGACTGTGAGGTTCCCTTTATTTGAGATTGGCCCGGAAACAGCCCAGATATCAATCCCATTGAGAATTTATGGGCGCAGTACATACTGTTTCCTTGCATCTGGGAGTGCAGCACACCAGCTGCTTGTGAGTGTGTGTGTGTAGGACTATGTAAAGAGGATGTTGAAGGTGGGGGATGTACAATATTTGGGTGAGACAAAAAAAAAAAACTGCCATGCAGTCAAGCTAGAAGTCTAGGCCTGTATTGTTTGCTGTGATTAGATCCAAAGTGTTTCTAAATATTTTTTATTAGATCCAAAGTGTTTCTGAATATATTTTATTTATTTATTTATTTTTTTCATGCAATGAAGAAGGAGCCAAAGGCCAGGAGCCTGCAAGTTGTTCCCTCCAAGAAAAAACAAAAACAATACAACAGAGAGCCAAATTCAAGATCCGCTCATTTCGAAATGCCTGGACACACTACGTTTGAAAGACTGGAGGAAATAGGAAGTAGGAAATACAGATAGAGGGAGACAATTCCAAAGTTGACCTGTTGCAGACATGAAGGACTGGGAGTATTGGTTAACTCTTGCATTAGAGAGTTGGACAGAAAAGGGATGATAGTTTGTTGCTAGACAGGTGCTATGTGCCCGCTGGAGTGGTGGAGGGATGCAAGCAGACAGTTCAGAGGAGGAGTGACCATTGAAGCAGTGATAGAAAAGAGATAAAGATGGAACAGTGTGGCAAGGGCACAGAGGTTGAAGGGAGCCAGTAGGAGGAGGGGAGTTAATGAGACAAAAAGCCTTTGACTCCACCTTGTTGAGAAGAGCTGTATGTGGGGAACCTCCCCATACATGAGAGTTGTACCCCACACGGGTGAATAAAACCCATGTATAAAGTCAACAACTATGTAGCGGTAAAGAAGGGATGGAGTCAGCATAGCACACCTAATCTCTTGGAATGAGATTTTACAAGAGAGATACCGTGTTCTTTACAAGATACAGTGAAACCCCAGGTATGTTTGAAGATAATGCAGGATTGAGCTGGATATTGTTAAAACGTAGAGGGTATTCCAGTGGAAGATTTTGTTGGGTTGATAGATGTAAGAACTGAGTTTTTGACACACTGAAAACAACTAGATTACTTTAACCCCAATCAGAGATATGAGCCAAGTCAGACATTAGATGTGCCATAGCCTCATCCCTTGTAGTAGTGGTAGTTGTTCCCTAGGCAGTCAGGCCGAACAGCCCCGAGTCCCTAAGGAAGGCCACGGCCGAGACCGGGCTTTCCCACAGAGCTCTCAAGGAGTGTATGTTGTGTTGTTGGTGTACGTGATTGTGTGCAGTGCAGTCTTCCATAATGTGCTTAATATTATGAGGTGCTGTGTTACATCCTGGATAAGTGTCAGTGACGGAGTCATCCAGCCACTTAAGAGGGCTGGATGATGCTTACATCTCAGCCTGGCCAGGTGGACCCTGTCCTCATGAGGGAGATAGGATTCAGAAGGATGGATGTCAGGAGGCCTTGCATTCAGCTGTGTGCAGTCTTCAAGTGACTGAATGGAGTGGCTTGTGATTTGAGTGTGGATATGCTTCTGGAAGCTGGTTTGAGGCAGGCGAGGGGGCAGAAATGACAGCATTTGTGTATGATATTGTGTTGAGTGTTGTTTTGTTGTTCCTTGGCATATGTGGATCTGCTGCCATGTAGTGTAGTGGATGTTGTGGGTTTGTGGAGGCTGCACCGAGAATTTGGGTGCCTCTCATGTCTAGATGATCCTTGACTTTGAGGACTTTGGTTTCTTGGTGTAGACGGTCTGTGGGTGTAGTAGCTGTGCAGCCTGTGATTATTTTTAGGGCCTTGTTCTGTATGGTCTGAAGAGTGTTAAAGTGTGTTTTAGAGACGTTAGGAGTCCAAGCAGGGGTAGTATAATTCATCACTGAATGTATATATTGTTTGTATACTGTGGTGGTGGTTTCTTAGTTGTGTCCAAATGTTATATGGGCAAGTGACTTCAAGGCTTTGAGTCTTGGTGTTAATTTATTTTTGATGTTTATGATGTGTTGTTTAAATGACATTGATGTATTGTATTTTACACCGAGGATTTTGGGTGTATATGTGTGTGGTAGGGGAGTGTGTTTATGGTGAGGTGTGGGATGTGACTGTGTTCTGCTGTCCAGTTTGTGAGAAGGGTCACTGTAGATTTGGCTGTGGCTATTTTCAGTCTGTTTGTGGTGAACCATACGTGTAGTGTGTTGAGGTAAGGTTGGAGGATGTGTGCGGCTGTGTTTGCGTTTTGGTGTGTATATGTAAGTGTTATGTCATCTGCGTAGGAAGCTGTGTGTATCTGTGGTGTGTGGGGTGTGGGTATGTCGTGCATGTGTAGGTTAAAGAGTGTAGGGGACAAAACATCCTTGGGGGAGACCATTTGTGAAGTTTCTGATGTTCGAGGACTGACCGACAAATGTTATATGTGCACATCTGCCTGCTAAGTAGTTTGCCAGCCATCTTTTTTTGTTATTGTGCAAGTTTGTGTTGATTATTTTGTTTGTAAGGTTGTGGTGGGAGATGGCATCAAAAACTTTACTAATGTCTAGTGTGACAAGGAGTGTTCTGTGTGGTGGCCTAGCTGAATTCATGCCATCAAAAACTCAGTGTAAGGTCTGTAAGAAGAGTGTTTATGGAGTGTAGTGGCCTAAAACCATGTTGTGATGGGGGTAGGGGGGTGTGAGGTGTTACTAGTTGTAGTACCATTCATTCTGTGACTTTGGAGGGGATGCAGAGGAGTGTGATGGGGCGGTGTGAGGAAGGTAATGTGGGGTCTTTGTTGGGTTTAGGGATAGTGATGATAATGCCATGCTTCCAGATGTTGGGTATTGTGTTGTGTGAGTAACTGTAGTTTGATATGTTGGTGAGTGCTTGTATGCCTTGTGGTCCAAGGTGTTTAAGGTGTATGTTGCTTATGTTGTCTGGTCCACAGGCAGATGAGTGCTTACGTTGCTAATGATGTGCTTCGTCTGGTTGTAAGTGAAAGGTGCGAAGTCTGGGTTTGTGGAGAACTGTCTCTTACGTCGGATGATATGTTGGTCGTCACGATGGAGGTTTAGATGGCCGGCATGTGAAAAGTGATTGATGGGAGTGTTTGCTTGTTGTTTGTTTGAAGGTACGGTGTCTGTTGTTGTGATGGCAGTGTGTGATTGTGTAGTGTTGCTCTTGGAGAGTGTGATGCTGTTTAGTGATTTGTAGAGTTTGCTGGTGTTTGTTTTGTGATCAAGTGTTTGGAGATAATTATTCCAATTTAATGTTTGCTGTTCTGATGTTTTATTGTTTATTTGAGTGTTGAGTTCTTGTATTTGTTGTACGATGTCATGTGTATGGGGTGTTTGGGAGTGTCTTAGTGTGTCCCATTGACTGATGAGGCCTTGAATTTCTGGTGTGAAGTTGGGGTTGTGTCTTTTTTTGTTTCCTCTCAGGATATGTCTTTTGTCTGCATTTTGTTTAATTGTATTGAAAGTGTGCACAGCTGTGTTGATGTTTGTGATGGATGTACTGTTTTCAAAGTGTTGTTCTGTTTCAGCTGTGAAGGCCTCCCAGTTGGCTCTCCTATGATTAGTGTATGTGTGTCTGTGGCCAGCTGGGTTGATTCTGGTTTTTGTAGTGATGATGATCGGGAGGTGTTCAGAGCCAATGGTTCTGACCACTCTCCAGGATGTTGTGGGGGTGAGGTTTGGGGATCTGAAGGTGATGTCTGGTGATGATGGGAGGAAGAGAGCTTGGTGTGGGATATGGATATGTTGATGGGGATTATTAAGTATGAAAAGATAAATTATGGCGCCTGGTGGTTTAGTGGGTAATTGCGGTGCTCCAATTGAATTGAGCCGATGAAGGTTTATATGCAAGGGGTGTTTGGGGTTATTGCTTACGTAATGCCACTCAGGGATGAGTGAGGCCGGTCACTCTCATCTTAAATGTCAGGACCAACTTGCCTAGCCCTGGGCTCCTACGCTCCTCATGGGACAACATAGGATTGGATGATGGATGGAAAAGATGATCTGTTTGGGTTTGTAATACCAGCCCTCTGTCTGTGTCAGGGTTGTTGATGTGGCAGGCTGATGCCTTGGCATTAAAATCACCACCCAGGATGGTGTTGGGTATGTTAGTGATGTGGTGTTTTTGTGGAGAGTAATTGTGTGGTACTGTGGCGGACGATTAGGGTGGAATGTATATGTTAGTGATTGTTGTGTGTGATTTGTTGCCAGTTTGTATTTTAATTGATTGTTTCTGTGTGGTAGGTGGGGGCACTCACCATCCACTCACTCGATGTAGTGTTGCTCTCGGGTGTCTGCCCTTTCCTCTCCTCCATCTCTCTTTCCTTCAATCCTCTTCTGTCTTTCTTTCCTTCATTCTTTCCTTGTCCTTCTGCCTGTGGGTGACTTTACACTCCCTCTTCTGTCTTTCTTGCCTTCATTCTTGCCTTGTCCTTCTGCCTGTGGATGACTCTATGCCGAGTGACAAGCCAAATGGTTTCCTGTACACCAGGAAACCATTTACTCCGCTGGGTGGTAACCATATAACCAATTTTTGGCGCCTGGTGGTTTAGTGGGTACTTACGGCGCTCCAATTGGATTGAGCCGGTGAAGGTTTATATCCAGGGGGTGGTTGGGGTTTATTGCTCACGTAATGCCATTCAGGGATGAGTGAGGCTGGTTACTCTCATCTTAAATGTTTGGACCAACTTGCTTAGCCCCAGGCTCTTACACTTCTCTGTGGGGCGACATAGGATTGGATAATGAATGAATGATTGAAAAATTAATGTTCCTTTTGTAGTGTCATGTGGGGGGAGAAGTGACTTTGTGTATGCACTGGTATCTGAGAAGTTGATGAATTTGTGTACCAGGGTGATGAGTCCACTGCCACCACCATTGGCCCACTCTTGTCTGATGGTGGTGAAATTATGAAATGTAGGTGTTTTTTATGTTGTGTGTACCATCATCCTCTCACTTGATGTAGTGCTGCCTACTTCTTCCTTAGCCTTTATCATTCTTTTTCTGTACCTGCCTTCCTCTCTTCCTATTTCTCCCATCTTTCCTGTCACTTCTTATTGCATTTTTTTCCTTTACAGGTGTCTTTACATTGAGTGACAAGCCAAATGGTTTCCTCTAAGCCAAGAAACCATTTACACCGCTGGGTGGTAACCATATAACCAAACCATACATGCTCCCTACATTTCAACAACTGGGTTGGTGGAGGGTTAGTGCCCCTCCCTGTAAAACAAATAACTCAATGTCAAATGGCCATCCCTTACGGGATTATGACGTCTGGCAATACAGTAGATAGATAGATAGCGTAGTTTTGTTTCATGTAAGATGGCAGTGTGTATGTTATGTTGTTTGATGAATTTTGTGAGTTCTTGTTTTTTTGTGTTTATGCCATCTATGTTTAACTGAAGGATGTTTATGTTACATGTGCGATGTGTGTTGGGTGCTGCAGCACGGAGGGGAGGTGATGTGGGTGGAGGGGAAGGGGTAGGAAAAGGTTGTGATGGAGGTGAGGGTTGGGGTGGATTAGGTTGGGGTGGGATGGGAGGGGTTGGGGGATTGGATGGTGTGGGAAGGATTGGTGGGTTAGGATGAGGGGGTGTGGAGGAAGTAGGAGTAGGGTTGATGGGGGGGTTAGTGGGTGGGGGGGAAGGAGCAGGTCCAGGTGTTTGTGTAATGTTTTAGGATGCAAGTGTTGTGCAGGTGTAATGGGTCCAGTTCTTGCAGGAATTGCACTGAACTGAGTCCTTTGTCTGTCGGCTCAAGGTGATAAGTTTTGAGCATGTTGGACGTATGTATTTGTTGGTGGGTCCAGGATTGCTCTCAATGCCCCCGGCTAGAAGAAGTTGTCGAGAAATGACTGCCGAGGGGTCATTTCTTGATGTGGAAAAACGATGTTGTGTGTGATGTTTAGAGAGATGTGGTACTTGCCCGGGTGACCGAAGCCACTCCCAGGTTCTCGTGCCCTGGGAGGGGCCGGGGAGTTTTCGGTGGTTTGGCCCCCATGCTGTCCTCCTCTTCTGCTGCGACAGCCTCTGGGGGGTAGACCCACGGCGAAGCTGCCACCGCTTCATCCCTTGTTTATTGAAGTAGCTGCTGAGATGGACACTGTGGGAAGCGAATGGAGAGGTGGAGAGTGGAATCATGAGCATATGAGTGGACAAGTTAGATGGTTAGCTTAGAAGGTCATTGGTGAATAAAAGGAAGAGAGTTGGTGATAGGACAGAGCCCTGAGGAACACCACTATGGATAGCCATGGGAGAAGAACGGTGGCTATCTACAACAGCAGCTATAGAACGACCTGAAAGGAATCTAGAGATGAAGGCACAGATAGAAGGATAGAAACCTTTAGAGGGCAGTTTGGATATTAAAGGTTTATGCTAGACTCAATAAAAAGCCATTGAGATGTCAAGTGCAATGGCAAAGCTTTTGCCAAAGTCCCAAAAGGAGGATAACCAGGAGTCTGAAAGGTAGGTGAGAAGATCACCGTGGAGCGTCTCTGGTGGAATCCATACTGACGATCAGAGAGAAGGTTGTGATAGGAAAGATGCTTATAAATTTTTTTGTCAAGAGACTTGAAAACTTTTGAAACACAGAATGTTAAAGCAGTTGGGTGATAGTTTGAGGGATGGGAATATTCATCTTTCTTTTGGACAGGTTGAATGAGAGCAGATATGTTAAGTACAGTAACGTACAGTACTGTACTATGATGCTTAAAATATGTGAGGTGATAACGACAAAACAATAAGACAAGAGAGATTTACAGTAGTTACCAGTAAAGAGAAAATATATATGAAAGACAATGTCTATTTCCTTTCCACAGTTTTCTTCATTACCTTCTTCCACCTTTCCCATTCCTCTTATAAGCTTATGGCCAGAGCTGCATAAACATAGGAGTGTTAATTAGACTGTCAGATTTCAGTGCTAGGTATTGGTATGGCATGATTGTTAAAGTTGAGTGAGAAGCATTGTTAACCCCTTCTGTTTAATACTGTACTTGTTTTTTATTAATATATTGAGAAAAAAAAAAAGCACATAAAGAAGCTAGTGAAGAGGAAAAGAGAGGAGGTAAATAATCTAGGAAGAAAAATGAATGCAAATTATTTTGAAAACAGGATGTTATTCTGGAAAATGGTGCAGAGATGTAGAAGTGCCAGCGGAAAGAAATGTGAAAGCATGCGGGAGGTACGTGGTAGATCATTAACCGATGGGGGTGAAGTAGGGACCAGATGGAAAGAATATTTTGAAATTCTAATGAATGAGAATAGAGAGAGAAGAGCCTCTGTAAACATGACTGGTGTTGGAGGTGTGCAGAGAAGGAATGCAGTGTCAGGAAATGTGACACTCGCCTAGGTGAACACTGTGAAGCGGCTGAAAAATAGGAAAGCAGCTGGGGTTAATGAGGTGTTTGTAGAGATGATTAAGTGTAGTGGAGAGAGTGGAATGAAATGCTTGTTGGAGATACGAGTATGTAAGAAGGCATGGATGAGTGAAACTGTGCCAGCAAAGTGGAAAAAGGCTGTGATTGTACCCCTGTACAAAAATAAAGGTGAGTGAAGTGATTGCAAGAATTATCATGGCATGAGTTAGTTGAATGTTGTAGGGAAGGTATATGGAAGAATATCAGGAAAGTAAGAGAGATATCATAAATTCTAGTGAGTGATGAGTAGGGTAGCTTTAGGAGTGGCAGGGGATGTGTGGATCAAATATTTGTGGTACGAAAGGTAGTGGAGAAGCTTGTGAGAAGGATTATAAGGTGTTTATGGCATTCATGGATCTGGAAAAAAGTGTACGACAATGTAGAACAGAGAAGGATTGTGGAAGGCTTTGTGCATGTATGGTGTAGATGGTAAGCTGCTAGGTGCCGTATGTGTAAGGGTTAATGGGCATCTAAATGAATGGTTCACGATCAGTATGGTTGTGCGACAAGGTTGTGTGATGTCCACATGGTTGTTCAATATATATATGGATGGGGTGATGAGAGAAGTAAAAACACGAGTAATGGAGAGAGTGGTGGCGTTGGTGATGGATGGAATAGCTCAGATTTGTTGTATGCTGATGATGCAGTACTCTTTGCAAATATTGGACAAGAACTGGGTAGACCAGTGCAGAGTTTAGCTGATGTCTGTGAGCGTCGTGCCTTGAGAGTAAACGTAGGAAAGAGTAAAGTGATGGTTATTGGGAAAGAAGGTGACTCCCAGTGCGATGTTACAGTGAATGGAGAGAGACTGGAATTGGTGAGAGAGTTCAAATAGCTGAATACAGGGATAAAAAAGAGAGGAAAATATGTAAAAGAAGTAGAAAGTAAACTGACATAAGGAAGGAAAGTAGCTGGTGCTATGAAGGCCTTGATAAGAATCAGAGGCTTGAGTGTTGTAGCTGCACGAGGCTTACATGAAGGAGTGTTAGTGCCAAATTTAACAGATGGATATGATACTATGGTGTGACGTGAAAATGAAAAATCAGGAGTGAGAGCAGTGGAGATGGGACTGCAGAGGAATTTATGTGGAGTACAGAGAGTGGGTAGGATATGAAATAATGTGATTCGTGAAAGATGTGGAGTGAGGAAGTCTGTGGACACCAGAGTTGAAGAAAGTGTACTTAGATGGTATTATCGTGTGGAGAGACTGGATAACAATAGAGTGGTGAAAAACGTATATCTGAACAAATTTGAAGGACGTAGAAGGCGAGGTAGGCAAGAAGGTAGAGGGATATGATGGATGTGTGTAAGGAAGAGAGGTATGGAAGTCGGTGAGGCTTGAGGACTGACAAGAGATCGATCTGGCTGGTTGAATGTTGTAAGAAGAAGTGCATGAGCACGGGTTTGGGATCCCTTTTTAACATGACAGCATCCGGATTGACTCCACTGGATTCGTTTATGTGAAGCTACAGAATGTAGTGAATATTTTTGGCATATCAGATAGAGCCAGGATTCCGTGGGCTTGAATGATGAGTGAGTGGAAGCGTGACCCATTGGACTGGAGAGTATTGGGCTGTCTGGATGTTGCTACTCCTCACCCTGCCCTAGGATGGGAAAGAAGGTTCGGATGATGATGATGATGATGATGATGATGATATAATATTGCTATCTCCACAAACTTTTATTCAGCTTATGAGAGACTTTTGGAACTGGAAGAGGTAGATACAGACTTCATTAATCCACTCAGGCCAGAATATCATCCCAGAGTTTAATATGATTACTGTATCTGGTTTTTGCAAGTCTGTGGTAGAAAAGAAAGTCATTGGATTGAAGGGGTAAAGGAAAATGTAGTTGGATAGACTGGATATATTCATGAAAGGTATGGGATATAGAAACCTGTCATGATTGAAGAGTGCTTTATAGTGTGGTCTAATGGTGCAGCAGAAAAGTCACCATACATGTGAGTGCATTAGAGAGATGGTGTGGAAAGTCAAGAAAATGGGTTGATAGGATAAGTGATAATGAGATCTGGAAGCTTATGAAACAAAAGAAATGATGGGAGTGGATGGAAAAATATGGAGTTGCAGCTAAAATGGCTTGTATCTCATTTTGAGCTGGCTTGCTGTGTTCCCATATCTGGAAAAAAAAAAAATGTACATTAGATGGGTTTGCCTGTGATGTGGAGCAAAGAATATCAAAGTCTAATGGTCTAGGCTGCTTAGTACTGTGATGTATGTATACTGTATAATATTGATTGTAGTTTCTGGAAATCTTCTGTGCCATTAGTAGGGGTTTGGTTTAAGATGAAGCATGTGTTATACAGTATAATCAGGACCATTATCACATCAAATAGCTATGGAAAATGGAGTGATGTTGGTGATTTGTGAGGGTTGGAAAATCACATTAAATATTCAGTATGCAGATGATGCTCTGCTTCTTGTTATAGTGAGCAGAATGTATGCAGACTGAAGTCTTATATGTGAGATGAGGTTTGAAAGTAAATGTAGAGTGAAGTATTGATTGTTGAGAGTGATGCAGAATGTGGTTTGCTGGTGAATGGGGAGAAACTTTCTTCACAATGAAGTATCGATCAGAAGGTAGAAGTGTGCTTAACCGGTATTACTATGTAAAGAGAATATATGTAAATTGGGTGGTGAAAATGGTAAACCATATTTTATTATGATTTGGAAAGAGGCATGGAGGACAGAGTATGGTTACTGGATATGATAAATATACAAGAAAGTTAGGTATGAAAGTAACATAAGAGTTGACAGTATTAATGTGATTGATTCAGTGTGTGTGTGTGACTGTGTGTATTAAAGTTATTATATTTACTTATTTTTACAAAGTTTGAAGGAATGACTGTTCTGCATGCCTGGGTAAAGCACATAACTATTTGGTGGACTTTTGAGATGGAGGTGAGCTTTTTAGGAAGAAATGATAAAAGAAAGATGTGGCCTATTTTACTGGGCACTGCTGTTGACTACTAATGCTGTATGCTTTGCTACTCTAAATATTGAATCCTTGGGAAATATGGTTATGACAACAATAGTCTCATTAAATCAGGTAGTTCTGAGGCAGTGTAGAACATTAGGAGCAATATTTACCAATGTTTATTTTGAAGTACAGGTATATTAGTTATATGCAAGGGATTAGGAATTGCTTTATACTTTCATAAGCAATGTTGGTAAGGGATATTTTTATTTCAGGTGTTTGTATAACATGACTGTCAAAAACATTAGCAATTTATAGTATTGTATATTGAACAAAGAAGACGAGGTGGTGAATGACAAATTTTCTTCATTGTACTTATTTTGTCTGATGTTCTACCATTCTGATATGTTCAAATTATTATTATTATTGATATTTTTAGTGAGGAAAGGGATGCGACATACCCACTGCATGTTTGGTGGTCACTATTATATAAAGTGATTTTATAGTGGTAAATGGTGTTAAATCATGGTCAGTATGATGTAACTGACTCAGACACCTTATGTAAAACACCTAGTTATTTTTTTTTCCCTCCAGCCACCTTCTTTATAATTATTATACATCTACTTTTTCAGGTATATTGTATAATGTGCATGATAGTTTGCTCTCTAGTTGGCAGTGGGTGTGTTAGTGGCAATAACCCATTGCTAAAGAGCTGCCTAATCCTTGATGATGATGATGACGATGATTTGCTAAATGCTTTGGTTTGATAAATGCACTACTTTTGTGTGTTGTTTATCTTTATGGCCTTTTCTTTCTTAGCATTATTATGAGAATGATAATTAAAATCTAATAGTGTTATGTTAACTTGGAACATTCTTTAAATTCCAAATCATGGTATTACCTGTAACATACTATACTGTATTGGAAATAAATATTGCCAGCAGTTTAAAAATAAAAAATTAGTATGTTGCTTAGTTTAGGATTATACGGTCTTGGTATGACTTTAAATTTCATTTTGAATTTAGTGAGTACAAATAGGAACCAAGTTTTAGCACAGTATTGCATTTATGTTTATATTGTAGCCATTCCTGGCTATAGCCATTATATAGTATATTTTAGTTGTGTACAGTTATTTTGTTGCATAGATATATCAGTAAAGTACTGTACCTTGTATCTGTATTTATATCCATATTGTCTCTAACCATATGTGTGTATATGTATGTAGGCGGTTTGTGAGCAACGAGACACTGTTTAAAGAAATTGTGGAGAATGCAAGTGAGATGGATGGAGTGTACTCAGCTGTAGGGGGCAATGCTCCTGTGATGGCTGTCCGCTTTGCCAGGGAAGGTGCCAAGGTGATGCTGGCTGCCAGAAGAACCCCTTATATACTAAAACATGTAGCCCGAGATATTGCAGGTGAGATAATGTTGGCCTTTTTAACTCCTTCACTATATGATGTCTTTTTAGCTTCGTTCTTGCTCTCTCCATGTGATTTTATTCAGCTTAGTAAAGGTCTCTTGCACTGAATGTTAATGAAGGCTGTATGTAACTCCTCAAGTTTGAAAAATCTCTCCTAAACTGGAATAAAAACATCTGGAGGTTGCAAAAATAAAAATAAAAATAAAACATTGGTATAAAGCAGTTCACAGTTTAAGCCTGTATTGCCAGTTGCATTTTAACATTAATCTTAAGCCATAAAAAATGCAGAGAGAATTGCCATTAAAGTGACACTGCTTGCCATGTAGTTGATTCACCAGTTTCTTCCAGATTGGCTGGATGAATCACTCTTGCGTGATAATCAAAGACGGAAAATAAAACCCACACTTGAAGACAAAGAATATATGTACCAAACAGTTTCGGTGGACACTGCCACCATCTTCAGTGGTCAAGACAGAGAGAGGGAATGACATTTTGACAATACAAGGGCTCCGTTTTATGTGTGTGTGTGTGTGTGTGGAAGGGAGGGGTAAAGGTGAGGTGGGATGGGGTGGATTACTGTCAAAATGTCATTCCCTCTCTCTATCTTGACCACTGAAGGTGGTGGCAGTGTCCACCGAAACTGTTTGGTACATATATTCTTTGTCTTCAAGTGTGGGTTTTATTTTCCTTCTTCCAGATTACATTACCACACTAATTATAAGGGAGAATTTGAGCTTTTGGGACATACACTTAACATATAATGAGGACTGCTTGTGTATTTTAGTTTATTTTTGCAACTTCCTGATCCTTTATTCAACTTGAAGGAGCCCCCAGGTAGTGAGGAACTGGTGACGGCTGTATCCAGCCTCATTAAGAAAGTCTGGAGGTAGCAAAAATAAAATAAAAATGGCATCCTTAGACTAAAAAGGGTAATTTATTTATTCTAAGGAAGTCTATTTCATTTTATTTTTTCCCTTTCTTGACAGTTGTATTCAGTTTAGGATGGCTTTAATAAACTTGAGGGGTTAGTTACAGCCTTAATGATTTCCTTTACAATAGGCCTTTAGCTAAAAAATGTTACCTGATTTATCATCATCATCATCATCATCATCATCCGGACCTCCTTCCCCACCCAAGGGCAGGGTGAGGAGTAGCAACGTCCTTGCCCAATCCAATGGGCCACGCTTCCATTTATTCATCATTCAAGCCCCCTGAATCCTGGCTCTGTCTGATGCACCAAAAACTACTAACATGTTCTGTAGCTTCACAAAAACGTATATGATAAAGTTTTTTATTAATAGTAAAAGGTATCCTTAACGACACATGAAGGTGGTTGGAGTTGTGGCATTTTTAGTGTATCCTAAAATTTTGTTGGTGAGTTTGGTGAGTTTATTTTGATTTATTTATTTTTTATACCTTAGTTATTGCTGTGGCCATGCTTATTTTCATAAGATGGCCAAAAGGTGAGAACAGGTATACACCTTAATTATTACTTCTTTATTCAGTAATTTTTGGAAAGTACTGTACTGTACTTTAAGTTATTGTAGGGCATGCCAAGGAAAATTACCAGGTATATGGAAGAATCATGATAGACAAAAGGAAATGTATCTGTATTGTGTGTATCATGTATCATACTGTATTGTGTGTATCATGTATCATACTGTATTGTGTGTATCATGTATCATACTGTATTGTGTGTATCGTGTATCATACTGTATTGTGTGTATCATGTATCATACTGTATTTTGTTAATAATGACCAGGAACATTTCTAGATTGATGTGGGATGTGTGGATCGATTATGTTGTAAGTTAATTACCATAAATTTCCTAATTTAGTACTGTAATATTAATCTATGAGCATTCCTCTTTTTTTTTTTTTTCACAGTTGTGCAGTTTCACACATCTTAACAAGGCTGGTGTGTATTTCATACAAACTCTTACCCATTGACCATTGCTGGTCCTTTCATATACCTTTAACTCCAGATATATTTAATCTTTCCTTTGTGTGAACTCTTTTCAGTGCAACTCCTTCAACTTTTTTTTTTTTTCCCCAGCTCTCACTCGATACCCTTGGAGCAGAACACACCAGCTTCACGAACCAAACACTCTATGCACTTGTCAAATCTTGTCAATGAATTTGTTCCCAGCCATAACACTAACTCCTCTTTGTACGTTATTTTTGTGTTTATAATTCAGTGCTGTTATTTTCTTTGTAGTTGTTGGTGAAGAGACAAGTGGAGGTGATGACATCCATCTGATTATTGAATACAAGGCTGGGGAGAGCTGGGGCCCATACCAATCGCCACGTGCCAATCGGTGAGATAGTAGCACGAGGATGACGTAAGTCGTCATTTAACTCTTCAGTGTGCTGATTTTTTTTTTTTCTCCTGACAATTCTTTTCTGCAGTTTTGGAGAGACTTTCTAAACTATAGAGGTTAGACATAGCCTTTATTTACCTCTTAATTGTAAGAGATTTGCCCAGAGCTAAATAAAATCATGTAGAGGTTGCAGTTATAAATCAGTAGAACATCAGCAGGTTCAAGGGGTTAAGCATTGGATATCCAAAGACTGCATTGTTCTTTAATATTTTTAGTATTGGGAATGGTTTAAGAAATGGATGAGCTGGTCTTAATGTACAGTATAACCTCACTACAACGGACTTCAGTACACCAGAAGTCGCTTTTTTTGGACTCAGAGAGCCGACCGGAATTATTTCCTATATGTCAGGAAAACTCCGAAAAAGCTAGACGCATTCCGGACTACCTAACCTAACCTCACGGTGGGTGGTCATATTGTCTGCGCGGTTTGTGTGTTCATGCGTTGGTTGGTGGTGGGCTGGCAGTGTAGCTATTGTTCTAAGTGTACAGTACTGTACAGTACAGTAAGACCTCACTATAACGGACTAATTGGGGCTCAGGCCAGTCCGAAATATGCGAAATTCCGATAAAAGCGACATCCGGACTTACCCCTGCTAATCCGGACTTTTTCCGATACATCAGACATTAGTCCGGATTGCATCAGTGGTTTTCACCACCTTTGCAGTATTGTACTGTGTTATACCTTCACTACATTAATCAAATGGTATAATAATACTGTACTGTGCACTGAAAAACATGCCTTTTACGTGTCTTATTGTGGTGAACATAGCTGAAGTTGTCAGGCAGTCCGGACTGCTTTCTGGCTTTATCGGACTTTTTCCGATATATATAGGAGTTTAGTCCGGTAGCTCCTCGAGTCCGATAAAAGCGAATTCCGGTCTACTGAAGTCCATTATATCGAGGTTTTACTGTATTTGAAAAGTGTTTATAGTTAAGTTATACCCACAATGTTCTTTCTAAATGCTCAAAAATTAGAAAAGGGGTCTGCTTTAATATTAAGACATCAAACTTTAATCACACGGTGAGCGGTGTGTGTGTTCATGCTTCAGTTCGTGGTGAGCTGGCGACATGACTATTTTTCCTCCACATCATTTCCCCTCAACGTCATTTTCCCTAAGTCCCATACTGCTCGACGGTGATGAGTGATAAGTGAAATATACAAACAATTGGAACAATGATTCACTGTTCCTTGATGATAACCTTGAAGATAATGGGAAATGATTTTGAAGGATTTGCTCTGAAGGATCCTTCATCAGGTGAGCCAAGCGAGTCTGAATGGTTATGTAAGAAAACTGTTTTTTTTTTTTAATACTTATGAGTTTTATTGTGTCCAAGTCTTGCTTGAATTTTACTGTGTCATGCAATAAATTATTTATAGTGGAATTTAAGAAAAAAAAAATAGGTGAATGAGATTACCACAAGTCAAAATGAACTGGTGGAGGTGAAGCAGGATGGTGGCCATGATGCTTTTATTAAGCGATAATATCTTACTTTGAGTGTTATATATGGCCTTTATTGAGTCTAAACCTTGCTAAAATTATACTGTGTAATGCAACGAATTATTTTTAGTGGCATTTTAGAAAAGCTAAGAAGCAATAGGAACTGATGAGGTGAAGCAAGATGGTGACTATGACACTTCATGTATGAAAATTATCTTCCTGTGATTGTTACAATTGCCTTTATCGAGTATAAACCTAACAAAAACTGTACTGTGTTATGCAGTAAATTATTTATAGTGGCATTTGAGAAAAGTTAAGAGGCAAATGGGTTAATGCCTCGATTTAGAAGGAAATGGTGGAGTGAAGTAGGATTGTGGCCATGACTCTTTTCATGTATGAAAATATCTTAGCAGGGGGAAATCCCTATGTCGCTTTTTTCGGAATATCGCGTTTTTTGGAATGACTTGGGCCCCAATTAGTCCGTTCTAGTGAGGTTTTTCTGTACTTTCATTGACAGGCCTTAAGAATATCAGACATACAGTACTGTACTATAATATTTAGGATTATCTAGTTCTTGGACTTGAATGTTTTAGACAAACCTGTGGGTTGGGGAAATACATAAAGAATGTTTTTCAAGCAAGTTAGAGTATTAAGGGAAAAAAAGAAAAAAAAATGAGTAATGTGAATGGTTCTGTGGCACTGTGCATTCTGTCAGATAGATATACTTTGTGATTTTGTTTTGCTTTCAGATCTTACCTCTCCCTCCCATTCTTTAGGTGTGAATGAGAATTAGGACTGATAAAAATGTTTTGTTTGGCCTTTGGTTCATCTGCACTTGAACCTAGCATTGCAGAAAGCCACTTCTGCCAGATGCTCTGAAGAGGTTTTTAATTTTTTTCCCCTGCACATTTTCTTTTCTTTGTGTCATCAAAGAGTACTGTTTTAAGTAGGAGTAAAGTTATCTGAAAGGGTATTTCCCTGAGGAGTGAACCCCCTGCCTCCTTGCTCGTTGTTGTGGGGGAGTTTCAGAGACGTTGATTGGGATTTGATGTGTAGGGGAGCAATAGCAGGGTACTTTAATGAACTCCAAGGTGTGTGGAAATTTGGTTGCTAGGTGGATGCCACACTTGCATCTCCACTCTGCTCTACTCTCTCCCCTTTCCTTGGGCACCTGTCCCTTCCTTAACTAATTTTCAAGGCTCTTTTCTTTTACTCTTCCTTCCTTTTCTCCTATATTCTCTATTCTATCTTTGGCTTTAAATGGAATGGAATATTCCACTTTAGTCAAAATTCTCATCAGTGACCTTGATTAAGTTGCAACAGGAAGGGTTAGGGTGTTTCTGTGGGCTATTGGTCTGGCCAGTTGTAGGGATGATGGTGGTTTGCCACCACCCCAGTGTGTGGACCTCAGCGGAGGTAGACCTCTGGTGGGGTGGAACTTCTGCTGAGCTGCAGCTTTTGGATCCATTGGTGCTGTTGCTTAGTGGTAGGACTTGTGGCCAATAGCTGGTGGTTATTATTGTGCTGAGAGACTTTGCTCTCCCACACAGTGTTGCTATCTTCTTTGTGGTATGGTAGGGAGTGCATGCTTGGAGCTTGATTGCTACTTGGGATATTGGCCTGTCCTCTGGACTCTGGGACCTGCCCAAATAATCCTTTCATTTCAACAGTCATGATGGGCCTTTTCCCTCCCAGCAAAAATTTTGGAACTTGTTTCTAGTTCCCCCTCCCGTGATTCTGTGGATTTTTTTTACCTGGATGGCCACCCTGGCTTCTCTTCCTGGTACTTCTCTGGCTCTTGCCTCTGTTTTCCTGCCTGTTTCATCCTGCACAGCTACACCATCTCCTGTCTTACAGTCCCTTCCATGTACAACTCCATCTACCTGTTCTTCACCTATAGTAACTTCTGAACCTTATCTGCCTCTGCCCTCTCCTCCGTCTGTCTGTCCTGTTTCTTCAGTTTCCTTGTCCTGTCTTCATACTGCTTCCTGACTCACTAACTCTGTCTTGACCACCTCTCTTTTTGGATCGTACCCCTGGTCTCAGCATTTTAACATTACATCCCAAACAGATGACCTCATGCTTCATCTTTCCCTGTTACGGCAGGTAGGTTCTGACATTACATTCTCTGTACGACCCAATGACTCTCGTCTCCTCTAAGTCCAAAATGCAGCTCAAGCAGAAAAAGTATTAGCATTAGTTGACCCATCAGGAGATCCAATCACTATCTCTCCAGACATCCAATTGAATTCAGCAACAGGCACTGTCCAGCTTCACTCTTACATCATTTTTGGAAATAGAAATTTCACCGAATGTGCAGAAGACATCAGACTCATCTTCTCTGAACAAAATGACCAGATCCTGGCAGTCTAATGCTCTACAGTCCCACCCAGAGGACACCACCAACACCACCAACAACCCTGACTGCCTTGGAGTGAGTTCCAACATACTTGACCTTTTCCTAACAACTAATCCTTCTGCTTACACTGTTCATCTTTTCTCTCCGTTGGGCTCCTCCGATCATAATCTTATTACCTTAACATGTCCAATCGCTCCAGTACGGCCT
>JAGKTI010000176.1:123173-156626 GCA_018397915.1 Birgus latro
CTGGTCAACTCTGGAACTGTCTTCCTCTGTCTGTATTTCCTACTTCCTATGATCTCCAGTCTTTCAAACGCAGTGTGTCCAGGCATCTCGAATTGAACGGATCTTGAATTTGGCTCTCTCTTGTATTGTTTTTGCTTTTTCTTGAAAGGAACAGTATACAGGGCTGTGGCCTTTGGCTTCTTTTTCCCTGCATTAAAAAAAAAAAAAAAAAAACAGCCAACATCACCAAAATAGAGCAGTACACCAGGCCCTCGTTTTCGACCGATTGTTGTTCGACAGTTCGTTGTCTCAGCATTTATAAATCTATACCCTTTTTTGTTCTTCGACATGGTTATCCCCACCATTTTGACAATTCAAACTGTGCACTGCCAGACAGACCGGATGAGCTGCCTGTCTCCTGCGCTCTGCCCTGCTGATCAGTTGCCTCTTCATGCATTTCTTTTTGACCTTGTGGAATACTACAGCACCACCATGGCTCCACCCAAGACCCCTCCTATTACCCCCGTCAAGCGCAGTCATGTGCTCACCAACCTGAGAGTGTTTCGCCATCGCGTGGTCGGGTGACAGTCAGTGTTGACAGATCTGAACTCGGCCACATTACCAAACTCATCAGTTTTCATGACCAAATTTAACTTTTCATTACCAAATTGTTAAAGGAAGCATTTATTCTTTGCTAATTATACAGTGAGTCCTAGGTAAACGAAAACCCAATAAACGAAATTTTGATGTTACGAAAGTGATGAACATAGGACAAATCCCACAATACGAATGGTATGTGTCTCGATGATACGAAAAGCGAAGCGAAGGGAAATACGAACGATTCAAAATGGGGCGCTCGCTTGCAGCAAGGCCATCACAACAAAAACGGCATTTCGCCATCAGGACTTTTCGGTGTCAGGACGATTCCCCGTCATTTATTTACATATCAGTTAATTTAGCAAGTATTTTTAGTTTTTGAGTTATATGACTTATAAAATTGATGCTGGTTTATTATTTTTATAATAAATGTAAAATATGGCATCAAATAGTTGGTATTAGCGGAAAAAAATATAAATATACTGTACTGAAACATGGATCAGGTGACGTATGCCTCGCATGCCGTTGTCTATGCAACTCACCTGTTACCAGTGACCTGGCCAGTCACACCACGGTATGAAATTCAAGGCCAGAGTGATTCCCCAATCGATGATAATATGGAGGACAAAGTTTACATAGTGTTAGAGGAAGAAACAGTCAGAAACAATGATCAGGTAATGTCGCCAAAAAAGGTGCAGTATGTTGATGTGTTTGGTGAGTGAAACAACGCATATATCGTCTATATTACTGTGTGAAAGACAATATGCTCTTGTACTACATATAAATTTGTACTCAATAGCTGTCTGTCTATTGCCAGACACCTTAATCCCGTAAGGGGTGGCCACAAACAAATCACCTCCATGTTTCTCTGTCCCCCACCATTTCACTGCCCTGCTCCCAGCTCACACCCCCCTCTCTCATATACCTCTCCACTCCATCCCTCCATCTCATCCTCGGTCTCCCCCTCCCGCTCCCCCTCTCCACCTCCCCCTCTCCACCTCACTCACATACTCTCCTTATCAGTCTCTCACTCTCCATCCTCTCCACATGGCCAAACCACCTCAATGTGTTCTTCCTAACGTTTCCTATCACATCCACATCCACACCACAATGCTCCTTCACTTCCTCATTTGTCAGTCTGTCTCTCCATGTGACTCCACATGCTCCTTTCAAATAACTCATTTCCACTGCTGTCACTCTTGACTTCTGTCCCTCCAATAGGGTCCAGGCTTCACTTCCATATAAGAGTTGGTATCACAATACTGTCATGTAGTAGTTTCACTTCCATGCTTACTTCCCTGTTTCTTATCACTGCTTTCAAGGAACCAGCAACCTTTCTTCCCTGCTGCACCCTTTCAAGCACTTCATCCTCTAAACTTCCATCCATATTCATCACACTACCCAAGTACTTAAATGAACTTACATTCTCCATATCCTCCCCATCCAATCTCACTGTACATTCACTGACTTCACTTCTCTCAAAGACCATCACTTTACTCTTTTCTACATTCACCTTTAGATTCCGTTTCTTACACACACTCCCAAATTCATCTACCAAGCCTTGCAGCTCCCGTTCGTCTTCACTCAACAACACAGTATCATCTGCAAACAACAGTACAGGGAGTTTCCAAACATTGCCCTCTCTCACTAGGGCTGCTTCAACATCCACTGCCCTACCTTGTATCTCTTTAACCCCATCCATATACAGACTGAACAACCACAGAGACATGACACATCCTTGTTTCAATCCAACCTTCAAATGGAAAAATTCACTCAGTTCACCATCCACACGCACTGGAGCTTTAGCACCCTCATACACACCCTTCACGGCATTCAACAACTTCCCATCTACTCCACATGTTCTTAATACTTTCCACAATCCTTGTCTATCCACCCTGTCATATGCATTCTCCAAATCCATGAAGGCTGCATACAACTTTCCCTTCTCGTTTCGTTTTTGAAGGCTCCAACATGCTTGCATGCGTCGGCCTTGGTCACCTAATGGCGGCTCTCCACGCTGCTCGATCCCTGGCAGCCTCCCTGTTAAGTCCCTTAACCCTTAAGTCACTATTAATGACCTTGTCCCATGTCTTTCTTGGTCTACCCTCCCAACCCCTCCCCCAATATTAACACCTCTCACCCTCTGTACCCAATTATCATCCCCCATCCTCTCCACATGTCCAAACCACCTCAGCCTACATCTCCTCATCACGACATCAATACACTCCAGTCCCATCCTACCTCTCAACTTTTCTATCGTAAACCCAGCCCCCCCAGGCCTTGCACGCAGGGACGCACTGCACATCCACCTAACCATTGTCATTTCTGTACGTTTAAACCTGCGAATATCCTCATCCTTTATTGCCCAGGTCTCACTACCAAACAGCATCACACTCCTAACACATGCTGCATACAAAGACCCCTTAGCACGTAAGGAGATTCCTCTCAATGTCAGGAGAGGCAACATTGCGGCGAAGAGACAATGGTTGAAGGGAATCAGTAAGAGGAGGAGAGTTAATGAGACGAAAAGCCTTTGACTCCACCCTATTGAGAAGAGCTGCATGTGGGGAGCCTCCCCACACATGAGAGTCGTACTCCATACACGGGCGAATAAAACCCGTGTACAAGGTCAACAACTGTGCAGGGGTAAAGAAAGTTCGGAATCGACTTAGCACACCTAATCTCTTGGAAGCAGATTTCACACGAGATGTAATATGTTCTTTCCAAGACAAATCCTGAGAGAATGAAACCCCAAGCATGTTCAAGGATGATGCAGGACATAACTGTTCATTATTAAACACTAGTGGGTAATCCTGAGGAAGATTTTGTCGGGTCGATATGTGTAAGAACTGAGTTTTTGATGCATTGAAAATAACAAGATTATTTTTACCCCAATCAGAGATACGAGCCAAATCAGACATTAGGTGTGCCATAGCCTCATCCCTTTTTTGTTGAAGTAACTGCTGAGATGGACGTTGCGGGAACCGAATGGAAAGGTGAAGGGTGGAATCATCAGCATATGAGTGGATAGGGGTAGATGTTTAGCTTAGAAGGTCATTGATGAATAAAAGGAAGAGAGTAGGTGATAGGACAGAACCCTGAGGAACACCACTGTTGATAGGTCTAGGAGAGGAACGATGGCCGTCTACAACAGCGGCTATAGAACGACCAGAAAGGAAGCTAGAGATGAAGGCACAGATAGAAGGATAGAAACCATAGGAGGGCAGTTTGGAAATTAAAGATTTATGCCAGACTCGATCGAAAGCCTTTGAGATGTCAAGTGCAATGGTAAAGCTTTCGCCATAGTTCCGAAAGGAGGATGACCAAGAGTCAGAAAGGTAGGTGAGAAGATCGCCAGTGGAGCGTCCCTGACGGAACCCATACTGACGATCAGAAAGAAGGTTGTGACAGGAAAGGTGCTTTAAAATTTTTCTGTTAAGAATTGACTCAAAAACTTTTGATACACAGGATGTTAAAGCAATTGGACGATAGTTAGAGGGTTTAACTTCCAAGTTTGTTAAATACCCAGCCTCACTCATGGCTTGGGGCTGCTTTACATATTATGGTGTTGGTGAGTTGGTAATTCTACCTGCAAATGAAAAAATGAACCAGAACAATTATTTGGAGCTATTATGTGATGTTTTAAGTGACTCTTTTGATAAAACCAAGGCAAGAGTATTTATGCAAGATTCTGCCCCTGCACATGTTGCAAAGTCAGTGAAACAGTGGCTAACAGACTGTGAGGTTCCCTTTATTCGAGATTGCCCCAGAAACAGCCCAGATATCAATCCCATTGAGAATTTATGGGCGCACATGAAGTGGCACATCATCTTTGCCTAAACTTGAGGCTGCAGTCAAGCAGCTATGGAGCAGTTTTAGTCCGTCTGTTCTGCAAAACTACGCCATCAGTCTCCTCAGACGCCTTAAGAAGATAATAAAGGTGAAGGGGAATGCCAGTAAATACTAAATTCAGTGGTGAATGTTAATTTATTTGTTTCTCCTTGCTAACCACAAGAATATTTTCTTTTTTTAAGATGGCGTCAACACTTTCCGCGCCTACTGTATATATATATATATATTACTTTCTATAAGAATAGGGCATAGGTCTCATTTCAATGGGTGAAAACAGTGGAAACATCCGGGGAAGATTATTTAGCGCAGAGCATCTGAGCAGACGACAGGAGAGGGTAATGGACGGGAGGTAGGGAGGGGAGTCTAGAATGGGGGAAAAATGGGAGTACTGATGACTTTAGCAGCTCTGACTATTGTTGGACATTGGCAGTGCTGATAGATGATACAAGTCACCACCTGAAAGCCCGGGGGAACTAAAAATAACACAGAGTCACTCAAGTGACGCCCCGCGGCATGATCCATTGCACCCGACCATCACAAAAGTGACGACCTGCGGTGTAGGGGTTAAGAATGATAGGTCCAATATACAGTGTGATGTTTCAGAATGTTTCTGATCGTACAGGGGCACAGTACTTTGGACATATTTCATAGACATCTGGCTATAGATAGATGCAACAGATAGAGATGGGGAGGTAAATGAATAGATAGGTGAATAGGTTGATGGATGGATATATAGATAGATGGACAGATAGCTACTCTCCGCTGATGATCTAAGTGGAAGTACCTGTGTTTCAATAGGTTCATCGTGCACAGTGATACCAGCAACCCCATACTGAGCACAGTGGAGACATTCAGTGATCACCTGCATTCCTTCCATCCTCACCTCCTAGTTGTTGGTGGCCTTCAGATGATGGACAACTTCCCCTTCCATCCAGGTGTGTGTTGATCATGCATTTTGTTGATTTTTGCCATGATTAGGGAAGGTTTTTAATGGTTTATTTATTTATTTTATTTTCAAACTTTTCCTTTTGTGTTTTACCTGATGAGTATTTTTTTTTTAAATAATTATTTGGCATCATGCCATGATTAGATGCATTAATCAATCAGCCAGTCCTGGTATATTCTCAGTGTAGTACAGAAGATCCTGTCAGGCCCAGGCACGTCTCAGATAAGTAATGTTGTGGAGTATTAACAGTTTACATGCAGTTGTGGCTATAAATTGGGAGAAACTGGAAATGACCATTTGGAAAAAAGTTATCCATAAACCTTTCAGATATTACCCTAGCCACCTCATCCTCCATCGAAATTTATGGAAGTCCATTTTCTGTCTTTTAACCTCCATTTTGTAAAGGTATTGCTTTTCTTCCCAGACAAATGTGCAAACATATTAAAAGTTTGAAGTGAAGGAGAACCATTCTCTTGCATTCTTTCAGTAATTTGTATTGTAGGTGGCGGCACTCACCATCCACTTATTCAGTGTAGTGCTGCCCTTGAGTGTCTGCCCTTTCCTCTCTTTCTTCCTTCCTCTTCTGTCTCTATTTCCTTCATTCTTTCCTCATCCTTCTGCCTGTGGATGTCTTTACACTGAGTGACAAGCCAAATGGTTTCCTGTGCACCAGGAAACCTTTTACCACGCTGGGTGGTAACCATATAACCAAATTATGACACCTGATGGTTTAGTAGGTAGTTAAGGTGCTCCAATCAAATTGAGCCTGTGCAGGTTTATATCCAAGGGATGGTTGGGGTTTATTGCTCACATAATGCCACTTAGGGATGAATGAGGCTGGTCAATCCCATCTTAAATGTCAGGACAACTTGCCTAGCCCCGGGCTCCTATGCTCCTCATGGGGCAATATAGGACAGGATGATGATGATTTCTGTTGACGGTACCACAGTCAATACAGAGCTTATTTGCTTCTGAATAATAAGAAATTGGTTCATTATTACTGTTGTAGAACACCTAAACTAGAAAGTTGCAAAATTAATCTTGCTTGTGTCTCTTTGTCTTTTAATCCATAAGAGATGGTTGGAATAATTCAGGATTACTATATATTGTGGCTTCTTCTCAGGCAGATGTAGAATAGGGTCTTACTGTTTACTATTACCATCCTTAGTTTATGCTACAGTTTGTTTTACCACTACCTTCTTTCCAGTAATGTCTTCTCAGACTTCAATGGTTGTATATTATCTGTTGTCAAGACTCTAATTTGTCTTCTACTGTCAGTAGTCATTTGTGACATCTTTGTCACAATTTGTCCCCCCCCCCCTCCATACATATCATTCTGCTGCTCCTTTATACCTGCCCTTTGTTGTTGTGGCCCAGGTTTACGTTCGGATCGTCTGAAGGCAGTGATGGAGCAGATGAAGTCCATGCCATTGTCCACCAAAGTTCATTTCGAGATGGCCTCCTTTACTGACCGTGATCTCTTGGAAGGCCTGGTTGAGCACATCTTACCTTATGCTGACTCCCTTGGCATGAATGAGCAGGTCAGGAAGGGGTTACTCAGGTCAGGATGTTTGGATTAATTAAGATTGGCCCAGAGTAGACTATATGTGACTCAGGATTTTAGGATTGATTGAAACAAGCCCAAATTAGGCTAAGGAATATTTGGAGCCATACTATTTACTATACGGTCCACATTATAATGCACTTCTGTAATCTAATTTACTCTGCTTTAAACATAACCTGATGTTTCAGTCACTGCAAACTTCACTGAAAGTTTTATTAATGAGAATTCCCCCCTTCATGTTTTCATTTCATCATCACTGTTACTATTAATTATTATTTTTTAATCTCAGGAACTGCCCAACCTACACAGCATGCTGCGATATGGAAATATAAGTCTTGTGGCAGACTTTAACCCCCGTGTGGCTGCCATGCTCGACCTGATGAGAGACGTTTTTGGGTAGGTCATGATGCACTCTTATATGTTCTTATTGTACGCCAGAGATGTATTTTGGAAAATGTACATGTACAGCAAGGGAGCATAAAATAATTAATTACATACTTTCAAAGTGAGATCATGCATACAGTAACTTTTGTGTAAGCCAAGTTTAACATTGATTTTGTTTAATGATCACTCAGAAGTCATCTTTAAATAACAAAGTACATAAAGGGAAATAGCATCGGTGTTATATTGTGATCTGTATGTTTGTTTTTATATCTCACTTCAGGACTGTCTACCTTACAAACATTTCAAGAGCAACTTAACCCTGGAGTGATATCTGTCTGTCTATCTATTGCCAGATGCCTCAATCCCGCATGGGGTGGCCACAAACAAATTGCCTCCACGTCGCTCTGTCCCCTGCCATTTCACTTCCCCGCTCCCAGCTCACACCCCCCTCTCTCATATACCTCTTTGCTCCATCCCTCCATCTCATCCTCACCCTCTTTCCCCCCCCACCTCACTCACATACACTCTCCTCGTCAGTCTTTCACTCTCCATCCTCTCCACATGCCCAAACCACCTTAAAGTGTTTCTCCTAACGCTTCCTATCACATCCACATCCACACCACAACACTCCTTCACTTCCTCATTTGTTAGTCATTCTCTCTATGTGACTCCACATGCTCCTCACAAATAATTCATTTTCACTGCTCTCGCTCTTGACTTGTGTCCCTCCAGCAGGGCCCAAGCTTCCCCTTCATATGTTAGAGTTGGTATCACAATACTGTCATGTAGCAACTTTTTCACTTCCATGCTAACTTCCCTGTTTCTTATCACTGCCTTCAAGGAACCTGCAACCTTCCTTCCCTGCTGCACCTTTTCAAGCACTTCACCCTCCAGACTTCCATCCTTGCTCATCACACTACACAAGTACTTAAATGTACTCACATTCTCCATATCCTCCTCATCCAATCTCACTGTACATTCACTGACTTCACCTCTCTCGAAGACTATCACTTTACTTTTCCCTACATTCACCTTTAGATTCCGTTTCTTACACACTCTCCCAAACTCATCTACCAAGCCTTGCAGCTCCACTTTGTCTTCACTTAACAACACAAGTATCATCTGCAAACAACAGTACGGGGAGTTTCCAAACACTGCTTTCTCTCAATAGGGCCGCTCCAACATCCACTGCCCGACCTTGTTTCTCTTTTATAACCCCATCTGTATACAGATTGAATAACCATAGAGACATGACACATCCTTGTTTCAATCCAACCTTCAGATGGAAAAATTCACTCAGTTTGCCATCCACATGCACTGCAGCCTTAGTACCCTTATACATACTCTTCAGGTAATTCACACCTTGCATCATAGATCAAGATTGATATGGTGTATAGCTGTGTGGTGAAGCTGGGAGTTTGTACTCCAGGAAATTATTTACTACATTAGGTAGTAGCCATATAATCAGATGGGTGTCCGATGGTCTAGTGGGTTAAGGTGCTTGAACAGGGTGATACCCATGAGGTTTTACATCGAAGGACTAGTTGGGGTTTATTGCATACCGCATGCCACTCGGGTGAGTTACTGATCACTTGTCTTAAGGGTATGGACAAAGTAGTGTAGCCCCAGGTCTTTACACTCCTTTTTGTGAAATAAAGGATTGGATGATTTGTACAGTTTATAAAATAGGTTGAATAGTGTATACGAATGGATATATGAGCTGCTTAACAGGGCTTTGGTGATAGTTATCCCTTTGCATTTTGCTTGTACTGTACAGACACTTGGGTACACTACGTGTGACTGGGCGTCGCCTCACTCGGCTGCATCTGCATACTCTGGCATTCCAGGCAGTGATGGTGGCCACAGACTCCGCCTGGACGCACACTCTGGCTGCTGCTACTAAAGCTGCACTCACAGCCAATAGGCATGTGTGTGGCAACCCTGAAGTGAGTTTGATGTAAAGCATTGACAGTACTGGGTATTCTTTGTGTGATGAATTATAATTTGCTATGTTCTTGGTATCTCCAGACTGTTTTATTCTGCTAAAGAGAGACTTTTCAAAATGGAAAGGTTAGATTTAGCCTGTACTATATTGACCTTAGCTTAATGGCTTTTTTAAAAAAAATTTAATTTTAGGCTATTTTTGCAGTTTCGAGACTATTCAGTAATATTGGTCTCCATTGGTGACAACCCACAAATGTAGGACAAGGTTTATAGATTATAGCTTTGTTGTAGTGTGGTAGGTGGGGGCGCTCATCATGCCCTCACTCGATGTAGTGCTGCTTTCGGGTATCTGCCCTTTCCTCTCCTCCTTCCTTCTTTCCTTCCTCTTCTGTCTTTCTTAACCTCATTCTTTCCTCATCCTTCTGCCTACGGGTGACTTTGCACTTCCTCTTATGTCTTTGTTTCCTCCATTTTTTCCTCTTCTTTCTGATTATGGATGACTCTACACTGAGTGACAAGCTAAATGGTTTCCTGTACACCAGGAAACCATTTACTGTGCTGGGTGGTAACCATATAACCAGATTATGGCGCCTGGTGGTTTAGTGGGTAATTATGGCACTCCAGTCGGATTGAGCCAGCGAAGGTTAACATCCAAGGGGTGGTTGGGGTTTATTGCTCATGTTATACAACTCAGGGATGAGTGAGGCTAGTCACTTTCATCTAACTTGCCTAGCCCCGGGCTCCTACGTTCCTCATGGGGCAACGTAGGATTGGATGATGGATGGATGGATGGATTGAGGTTTGTTAAGTACTGTATGTCTTTTTTTTTTTTTTTTTTTTTTTTAAATAATGTGTCTGACTCTGGGCTTAGGCTTCACAGCCTGCTATCTCAAGGCCCAGTAGACCTTCTACATATCATACACCTCTACATGTCACCACTTCGGCATTAACACCCACCGTCCATATTGAATACATGTTAGGGCTGTCTCATACAGGACTGGTGTATTGGTATTAGCGGGGGTATTTTTATGACATGTTGGTGGGTCTTCTGGTAGATCAGTAAAGTCTACTTTTATGAAATTCAGATCCTTAAACTGTTCCCTGCCCCAGCCAGGATTTGAACCTGGGTCCGTAAGGACCTCTGGCCACTTTTCTACCAATTGAGCCACCACATACAGAAGTTTTGTTTTTCTGTTACATCAGTAGTAAATTACATGGAAATTACTATAACTCCAGCAATACTTTTGAAGCTGATTTGCCATATTCTTACAATATATAGTATCAGTTGCACACAAATATGTGATTTTCTTGTAACCTATGACTAATGTAATGAGGACTGCCTGTATGGTAATTTAAGTAGCTGAATTTGCATAATATGAACATTGGCCAGATAAGTGTGGAAAGTGCCCGGATGTTGATGGATGATGGGTTCACACTCTCTGAGGAAGCAGGAGCTGGACGGGTGATGTTCAACAACCAGCATCCAGTCTCATGTTGGAAGGAGAACAGTGGTAAAGTGGAGGTGAGACTTGAAGCAGGGAGGGGTGTGGAGGCATTACTGGAAAACAGAGTGAGACACCTAACTTTGAAAGTTACCTGTAATAAGCTCAGGCTATTTGAAGAGGATATTGCACACTGGTATATGAATTTTTTTGTCATGCAAAACAAGAGATAAAGGTCAGAAACCAGCAAAAAAGTTGCTCATTTTAAGTAAAATTTTACAGATGGGCCTAGCTCAAGGCCTGTTAATTAGAGATGCTTGAACACATTGTGTTTAAAAATACTGGAAGCCATTGGCAAAGGGAAGTGCAGATTGAGGAAGACTGCTTTAGAGAGCAGGACAGAAAAGGGGTGAAAGCACATTCCTTAATGGGTGCTGCATGCTAGCTGTAATTGAGGGAGGATGAAAACAGAGACACCTTAACTACTTGAAGGTGGAGAAAGGTTGTTCAGATAAGCTGAAAAATAGGATAATGCTGCCCACATATTCCCTGCTGTTCACATGCAGCTAAAGGGGTGGGAGTAAGGGTCTAAAAACTCCTTTGTGCATTTGTAGAGATGTGGCACCCCCACCATATGGCACTTAGTTTTGCAAGCAGTTTCTTATCTCCTGTGACAGGAGAAAAGATTTATATAATTCGTATCATATTGTGTTGCTCATATCATTTATAAAGGCTCCAGCATGCTTGTATGCATTGGCCTTGGTCACCTGATGATGGCTATCCATGCTTCTCTATTGCTGGCAGCTTCCCTGTTCAGCCCTGTATCCCTGAAGTCACTCCATGACCTCATCCCAGGTCTTTTCTGGTCTGCCTGTCACAACCCTACTACCCCCAATGTTCACACTTCTTAGATTGTATCTGATGTTCCTTTCTCCTATGATATGCATTTCCAGACAGATCAAAGAGCCGAACTCTGGATCACCCTAATCTTCATGAATTTTTGAAATAGTTAAAGGTTATGATAATATTGTTCTGTACTTGATAAAAAATTGTTATTTTCTGAATGCAGAGATCTATGCAGTAATGGTGGCAAGTGATTCAGTCTGGTTATGCAAGTGATTATTTGAAATATTTTTTCCTGATTATGGCATCTGGCTATAGATAGATAGAGAAAATCTCTTGTTTGTGGAATGTTGCATAAAAAGTATGAGACAGCATGTATAAACATGCACTTGTCACACTGGTCTTGCATCTCAGTTTTGTAGTCTGCTTTAAATATCGTAATTTTTCTCTGCAGGTGTGTATTGCTCCCGTGTTGGTGTGTACTCAGGTTCGGCAGACGGCAGGTGGTGGTGACAATATATCTGCGGCTGGATTAATTCTGCAGGTTTAGGACTGGCTGTCACTTGTAGGAGGAAAGAAGTTACCTCATTTGTCCATGTTGTGAGTGTTATGCAAGGGTTGTGTGTTTTAGTTTGTGATTAATATGTAGGTGTATATGATTGTATGTGTGTGTGAGAGGTTAGTCATTGTAGATTCATACAGTGGCTAGTGTATTCCATAAAATCTAGTGTTTTTGTAATTCTGTGTATGCCTAAACATTTATACAAGTACAGTATGTGTACACAAACAAGCAGTGAACATGTGAATTACAGAAGTTTATACACAAGAGACATGAGTTCATTTATCAAGCTCAAGTCTGTGAGCTTTGCATACAAGAAGACACATATTAATGCCAGTAAGGAATTTTAGTTATTGGTCCAAGAAATATTCCATTATTTTCCAACCATTCCATATCTGTTAAGTAATGCAGTTCCATGTACTTCGTTAATAGAGGTCCTTAAGAGTAGACCATTATAAAAGGTTAGATTTTTAACTGAGTAAATATTTAAACTTTGTTTCCCGGTAAAAAAGAATAGATTTTTAAAGTAAGTATTTGTATTCCCTTTTATAAAATTGGAGTGTAAATTAATTTGACATAAAGTTTTAAGTATTTAGTGAAAGTATTACTATTTCCAGATCACAGCCTGTACCTCACATATCATTCCATCAGAGCTTGGTGTTTATGGCTGTTTTATAGAAAATATCCAGAATATCATATAGCTGTTGTATAATGTAGAAGTGTATCAAAAAATGTCCAGAAAATGATTTGTTAAAAAAAAAGAATTGTGGAAGTATATCAGAAAATAACTAGAATATAATGTAGATGTGTTAGAGGAATTTGCTGATTATATAAACAATATAGTACAGTATTTCACTTCTGTTTTGAAAATTAGTCATTGCCATTGTCATAGGTAAGTATAGTAATGCTCTTTTTTATTCTTTTTAAGCTCATCTGGTCCATTGAGTTAAATGAGGGAATAGCAGTCACGGCCTTTGTTGTACATTAGGTATGATGTTTTTTAGTTTGTTTTTAAAAATCTGGTCTGTTAATGTTGCGTACAGTGGGGGAATAGTAAACCTCCTGAGAAAAGGTAGGCCTGCCTGTCAAGATAAAGTAATGTCAAGTTTTGTAGTGAAATCAGCAGAGGCTGCAACAACAATGAGGATGACACAAAGTACAGAGTAGGGGCCCAGTTTATTTCAACATTTCGCCATTCTTGAAGAAGCCAGTTCTGGGGAAACGTTGAAATAAACTCGGTCCCTACTCTGCACTTTGTGTCATCCTCATAATGTTGAGTTTTATTGATGAGTGGCAGTAAGATGATGTCTGATTAGTGCTTTATTGCATATGTGCCATTTAAATCAGGGATAAATTTGTTTATACATGGAGGCCCGTTAATAGTGCACCGCTAGAAACTTGCCTAATGTTATCCTTTGTGGCTCTGTCTGGCGATGTGGGTATAGATGTGGTAGTGGGAGTAAGAAATGAATAAATGATACGTTAGATATTGATAACGCTAAGTCGTCCCGAAAACACGCAAGAAAGTAGCTGGCGGAGTGGTAGAGGAGCGTTATTTATGGGCCATTCTGTATACTGTACTTGTAGGTGTTGGGATTTACTTACTTTTTATTAGTATATTTTGAATTTTAATTAGTTTTTCTAGTTTTTTCAGCAGTTCAACATGTATTCAGTGATGGCCATTTTATGCTCATATTGAGTAGTATCTGGATTATTACTTTTCTTTAGATATGTTGTCATTACAGCTGACTTTTACACCAGTCTTGTCTGTAATGTATCCTTCTTTTGAACTAGTGCCATATGGTTTTTGATACTGGGGGCTAAGATTCCTTTATTTATATCAGTTCAAGTTGTACATCAGTCAAAAACAGTCAGACTGCATATTAGGTTATTTACTGATCTTCTTTACTTATTTACTCTTTGCTCATTAATAAGTCCATTTTTATTTATAGACTTTACCAGAATCAGAGTTCTTTTTATTAACTTCAAAATCACAGCTCTTTCCTTTTATTTATTGACTTTACTAGAATTACAGTTCTTTCATCTTATTTACTGATTTCACCAGAATCAGTTCTTTCTTTTTCATTTTTATTTATGGACTTTACCACAATCAGAGTTCTTTTTATTGACTTCAGAATCACTGCTCTTTCCTTTTATTTATTGACCTTACCAGAATTACAGTTCTTTCATCTTATTTACTGACTTCACCAGAATCAGTTCTTTCTTTTTATTTATTGACTTCACCAGAATCATAGTTCTTTCTAGTGTGTCAGATTTTGTGTTTAGCAATGTATAGTACATGATTGTGCATTATGTTGTTCTTTTTAATATGTCTGCTTAAAAGAAATTTAAAAACTCTCAATATGGTATGTATAGTCTGTATTACTGTATTACAGTATTACTGTTCACCAGTTAGTTTATGATTTGTCTGGCATTCATTTGTAAATTAAAATATGATGGTATGTCAGAGTACTGTAGGAAAAACTTTCTTCAAGCTTTGTTTATCCAGTGATTAACTGTTCATCTTTTTATGCCATGATATTTTTAGTTGTTTTAGATATGCTGGAGTACACATGTGAAAACTTGTTGTACTTATTTTTCTTTTGGCAAATACAGTAGATGATGACTGAATGACGTGCGTTACAGGTGCTAGCGAAGTTATACAAAGCTTTGTTGATTTTTAATCAAGAAAATAATTACTGTGTCAGAAAAGAGCAAATTGGATGTGTATTAAAAGTGCATTTAAAATGCACTGTTTTATTTTATTGAATGTGTGTAGACCAGTACAAATCATGGATTTGTAGAAAAAAAAAAATCTCATATGGTCACTCAGCATATGAGAAGTCAGACCTGCATATACAGTGAGCCCTTATGTTGCATGCAATTTGGGTTTGCAAATTTATCTTTCACAGGAAAGCCCAAAATATCCAAGAACTTATGTCTCACAATCAAGAATTCACCTTTTGCGTCAGTATATAGGGTGCCGGTGGGCAAGGCAATCGTCAGCTGTTGTCTGCCATGTTGTTTTCAAAGTTCCCACCAGCTGTTAGACTTTGTGTGTGGTGTTCAGGTAGTGATCGCAGCCATGGTCACTTGTTTTTGCCTTTCCCTTCATTCAGCTATTGTTCTCGTGTGGTTTGCATGTACTGTATTATGGCTTTCTCTTCATTCATTGGAGGACCAGGTAATTTTGGTGACGGTGAAGTACCAGGAAGTTTCAAGGATAGAGGCAAGAAGAGAAAAGATCATCGTGAGTATCGAGTCAGTGTGAAGAAAAATTATTCAGTAGAGGCTCACCATCCACTCACTTGATGTAATGTTGCTCTCAGGTTTCTGCCTTTTCCTTTCCTGCATTCTTCTTTCCTTCCATCCTCTTCTGTCTTTCTTTCCTACCATCCTCTTCTGTCTTTCTTTCCTTCCATCCTCTTCTGTCTTTCTTTCCTTCATTCTTTCCTCGTCCTTCTGCCTACGGGTGACTTTACACTCCCTCATCTTTCTTTCCTTCATTCTTTCCTCTTCCTTCTGCCTGTGGGTGACTTCACACTCCATCATCTGTCTTTCTTTCCCTTATTCTTTCCTCTTTCTTCTGCCTGTGGGTGACTCTACTCTGAGTGACATACCGAATGGTTTCCTGTACACCAGGAAACCATTTACTACGCTGGATGGTAACCATATAACCAAATTTTGGCGCCTGGTGGTTTAGCGGGTAATTACGGTGCTCCAATCTGATTGAGCGGGTGAAGGTTTATATCCAAGGGGTTGTTGGGGTTTATTGTTCATATAATGCCACCAGCTGTACAGTGAGATTGGATGGGAAGGATACGGAGAATGTGAGTGCATTTAAGTACTTCAGTAGTGTGATGAGTAAGGATGGTAGTCTGGAGGGTGAAGTGCTTGAAAGGGTGCAGCAGGGAAGGAAGGTTGCTGGTTCATTGAAAGCAGTGATAAGAAACAGGGAAGTGAGCATGGAAGTGAAAAAGTTGCTACATGACAGTATTGTGATACCGACTCTAACATATGTAAGTGAAGCTTGGACCCTGTTGGGAGGGACAGAAGTCAAGAGTGAGAGCAGTGGAAAAGAGTTATTTGAGAGAAGCATGTGGAGTCACATGGAGAGACAGACTAACAAATGAGGAAGTGAAGGAGCATTGTGTTGATGTGGACGTGATAGGAAGTGTTGTGAGAAATACGTTAAGGTGGTTTGGGCATGTGGAGAGTGAGAGACTGACGAGGAAAGTGTAGGTGAGTGAGGGGGGGGGGGGGGGAGGCTGAGGATGAGGTGGACGGATGGAATGGGGAGGTACATGAGAGAGGGGGGTGTGAGCTGGGAGCAGGGCAGTGAAATGGCGAGGGACAGAGCGACATGGAGGCGATTTTTTTGTGGCCACCCCGTGCAGGATTGAGGCATCTGGCAGTAGATAGATAGATACATAATGCCACTCAGGGATGAGTGAGGCTGGTCACTCATCTTAAATGTCAGGACCAACTTCCCTAGCCCCGGGCTCGTACGCTCCTCATGGGGCAATGTAGGATTGGATGATGGATGTATGGATGGATAAGATGAAGATTTTTCTGGCTGATGATCCATTTATTTAATGTTTCTTAACATTTTTATGATATTCATATGGTTGTCAGCTATTCTGGTATCCTGTTTTATGAGAATTATATCTCAGAAGTGAGAAAAAGAGTGACTTTGGGTGGGGTTCTAGAACCAGTTAGATTTTTTACCAATGAAATACTTTTCGGTCTGCAAAATTCTGGTTTCGCGCCAGCCTCATGGTACCAAGTAGACTTGAAACTTGAGGGCTCACTGTACAGTAATAAAAAAGTGGAGTAAAAATTTTAAAAATTTAAACCACACAGCAGTTCATCAGATTATGAGATTACTTGTATCAGTCATTATGGTATGGTGGGTTAAAGCAAATGTTGTTGACAAAAGGGCCTGCAGGCCAATAGTTGAGGTTGGGAAGGGCATCCAGTTGCACAGTAATTTCACTTCAGTAGAGTCCTGCAAATATGGGCAGTGTCATAACCCTTCAAGAGGAGAGTAAAACTGCATTGTTATTATTTTTAATATTATTATTATTCTGTCTCAGCTTTCACTTTCCATAGCTCACTACTGCTTACTGATTTCCAGGGTTGCTCTTCCACTGTTTCTGTTTCCAGCTTTTTTTTTTTTTTTTTGTTCTTTTAAACTGCTGTTCACATCATATGCATTTAATGTAAGTATTTTCCAGCTTCATTCTACCTTAGTGCCATATAGCCATCTTGTAGCTAGGTACTAGTTCTTCACTTTTCCTTCCTTCCCCTTATTATTATTTTATTATTTTTATTAATGATTAGGTCCAGAAGAGGTAAAGTGTTCAGCTCAGGCTAGGTCATTAATGATGTGAAAGTATTATGGTTTCTTGTTCATGATATAGTCCATCAGTCACTCAAATGATGGCATGCTTCCTGTTAAAGGAATCACCACTCTGAGGTTGGCCATGATACAGCTGATGTTTTCTATGGACTGAAAGCTAATCCAAGTGCCAATACCATCAAATGACTTCCCAACAGTTGCTGGAAACTGTTGGGGAAAAAGATATCTAAGATAATATTATCTTAGATATACATATTATGTACTTGATGGTCACACTGCCATATTGTAGAACTTCTGCTTATCAGAATTCATTTATTCCCAGAACTGCTTCTCTTTGGAACTTGTTCCCTCAGATTAGTCCCCCCCCTCATTTCAGTCTACAATAGTCCAAGTGCAGCTGTTGCAGATATTTTTTATGAACAGAGGACACCTGTAGTCAGATGTACAGAATTTTTTAAACTTTAATTTGTTTTTCCTTCCACTGTTTTGATTTTCTTAAAAAAAAAAAAGTATTAATAATGTAAGGGACTTTTGGAGGACTATTGAATATTGATATGTTTTATGTTGCATTGGATGCTGTGGATATTTGTTTACAGTAAAGTATGCTGATTATGGTATGAACTTACCAGTTGGATGTAACTATAATGCGATTGTTGGACTGGAAAATGAGTTACAGCCTGTACTTAACAAAATATCTTTGCTGAGACAAATCACAGAGATTAAGATCTTGTGGCCCCAGACTCATCTGGATGTGAACCAAGTGGAATGCAGGCTCAAGCTGCCCTTTATCTTACAACCCATCATGGATAGGGAGGAAGAAGGGGGATGTTTAACTGCAAAGCAGGTAAATGGGGAATGTGGGCTTCAAGTTGAAGAATGGGTCATGATATCAGTACTGTAGTATTAGCAAGTTAAATGTTGGAAGAAGTGAGTTCATGACAATATCATTAAAAAAATAAATAAAATAAATTGAAATGGCTGCCAGTCTTTGAAGATATTTTTAAATATTAAGGATATTTAGGTAGATGGAATGGGGAATAACTTGTGTTTGGTTTATGTCATTTGTATGTAGCCAAAAAATGCTATTCATGAAATACCATAATCAATAATTTGAGTTATCTTTGTTGCCAAGTTGTTATATCTTAAAGGGAATATGTGATATACCTGTTTTCAGACTGATGCCTGTGTCAGTAAAATACCCATGTTTATGTATCATTGTACTTTTCTTTTTACAGTATTGTATTGTCTGGAATAATATTGGTTTGTGTAATCCAAAAATTTTGGCTTGGGCTTAACAACTAGCTTACAGTAGGCGCGGAAAGTATTGACGTTTTTTTGCCGACGTCATTCTTCTTTGCGTTAAGTGAAGTAAGGTCAATACTACCCTCCCCTGTGATGCAAAATGAGCTGACGCTTTTTCAGCGGGAGCTGGCAACCCTGCTTGATAGGTTTGGCACCACAGGAGCAGGCTCAGTAATGTTTGGGCAGCCACAGGAGGAGGATTGTCTCTTGTGTGTGATGCACCACGAGGGCATGTTTTGACTCAGATAACACAGTTATTTGGTTACCTACCACATTCTCATCATGCCTAAAGTAACCACAAGCAAGGACAAACGTGTGGAAGTGATTACTTTATACAAAGCTGGCCACAAACTCCCATTTATTGCAAATCAGATGGTGTTAGACTGAGGACAGTGCAGAGACTGGTGAAGCGGTTCAAGGAGAGTGGGGAGGCCATTCCTCCCACTCCACTTCCCAAGCCTGGGAGACCTCGTAAGACAACCTTCAGGACCCGTCAGCTGATCTCAAGGCAAGTTAGCAAGGATCCAAGGCTAACAGCACGGGATTTAAAAGAAAAGAACCCACAGTTGCTGGCAGATGTGTCTGTCAGAAGTGTGCAGCAGCTGTTGCATGACGATCTGGGCTACAGGAGTTTTTGTGCTCGTAAAAAACCACTGCTAACTGCACTTCAGAAGAAAAAGAGAGTAAATTTTTGTAAGAAATATCTTGCCTGGAGTGAGGAGCAATGGAAAACTGTGCTTTGGAGTGATGAGTCAACATTTACTGTCACTGGTACCCCTTCATCACGAGTGTACCGCAAACCAGGCAGTGACCCCCTGGATCCTAAGTACACTTCCAAGTTTGTTAAATACCCAGCCTCACTCATGGCTTGGGGCTGCTTTACATATTATGGTGTTGGTAGGTTGGTAATTCTACCTGCAAATGAAAAAGTGAACCAGAACAATTATTTGGAGCTCTTATGTGATGTTTTAAGTGACTCTTTTGATAAAACCAAGGCAAGAGTATTTATGCAAGATTCTGCCCCTGCACATGTTGCAAAGTCAGTGAAACAGTGGCTAACAGACTGTGAGGTTCCCTNTAAATAGCTACTCCAGGAATTTCCTTCATGGTGGCACCGGTGGGATACAGTGAGGGCATAATACATATACATATAAGGGGAATGGTACACATGTAAATGGGTGGTTGGCAGTTAGTAACTATGGTACCCCTTATGAAAGTATTTGATCACCAAAACTGTTAATTCAGAGACCAAAAACTACAGTAAAGTTAGGTACATTGTTGGAAAGCTTAAAGAAAAGTCATGGTGGTTTTTCTCATTGTGGCACCATATTGATAACAAAAGCTAAAAAGCACCAAATTTTGGTTTTCTTGGAGATAAGGTGTACCTAGGAACATTGCTAGAAATCTCAAATAATTTAACATACAAAGCTTTCTCACTAGAACACATTCCACACTGTCAAGTATGGATGGTTGTAACTCATAATCCATCATAATATTGTGTTGCTCTTCATACTTTTGCTTCCAGTTGCAGTGAATCATCTCAGTTGAATATACCACATGTGCTTTGGGCTTGAATTTTCTCATGACAGGTTTTTGTGCACTATTGGAAAATTGTGAGCTCATCATGTTAGTAAAGGGTTGTACTATAAACTGGCTTTTTTTTTTTCTTTTCTGATATTGCACAGTTACCCATCTCAGTATTAACAATCGGGTGCACATGTACAGAAAAAAATATTGTTCCCAAGAGACATTTGTAAAAATGATTAAGATGCCTCAGACAGATGTATCTTTTTAGCTGGTACAGTCACCCCAAGAAGTGATGGCAAAGTTTCAGACTGTTTCGGTCACTGTGGTCTGCCAAACGTCAGATGAAAAACGAGTGAATATAAATAATCTTTTCATACTTTCATCACATCACATCATCTGATAAAATACGTAATTCATCATGCTCGGCATTATCAAGAATGAACAATACAGTGAGTCCTCGATAAACAAAGGGGATAGGGATTGAAAAAACTTTCTTAATTCAAAATTTCATATATTGGAACGATTTTCCCCACTGAAATATACATAGAAATGGGGGGATGCGTCTCAGGACCCCCTCGGACCCCCTACCTAAACTTTACCCCTCCTGTTTTGAAGTAAGTAATACCTGTAGATGTAAAGAATGAGGTGGCCATTTTCTTGTAGACCTCCTTTTTCTTGGTCACAGTTTGAACAGTGGAAGCTGCAAGGCCTAAAGCACACCCAATCTCGGAGACTCTCTGCCCCTCCTCTTGGTGTCTTATAATTTCCAATTTCCTCTCCAGAGTTAGAATACGGTGCTGCTGCTGCTTTGCAGCGGGCTCCCCTGATGCTGGTGCTTGGGAGCATGTCTAAATAGTACGAAAAGGTGTTGAGCTGAGAAAATATCCTCATGTACAGCAAAGGTGCGAGGAGGGACGTGGACTCTGCTCTGGGACGATTCCCCGTCAGGACAATTTTGCACCCAAGACGATTCCCTGTTGTTCTATAAATATACTTAATAATGTCAATGTCTCATATGTAGCCTTATGTTAAACAATGAAGTGAAACATTGTATGTCACCTGATTCACGTTTCAATATATTTATATATTTTTCCCATTAATACCAACTACTGTATTTGATGCCGTATTTTACATTTATTATAAAAAGAATAAACCACCATCACCTTTATAACTCATATAACTTGAAAACAAATATACTTGCTAAATAAACTATGTAAGTAAAGGACAGGGAATCGTCCTGATGGCGAATTGTCTTGTTATTGTTGTGACAGCGAGTTGTCCCGAAACCGTGGACTCAACTGAGAAGTGCGTGAAAAATTGTTTACCAGAGAAGGGTTACTTCGTTTCCTCGTTGCAAGCGAGCTTGCCCATTTTGAATTTTTCGTATTTCCTTTCGTATCGTTTTTGTATAATTTAGACAGATACTTTCGTGTTGTGAAATCTGTCCTATATACATTGCTTTCGTAACATCAAAAACTAGTACTTCAGGTTTTTGTTTATCAAGGACTCACTGTATAAGGCAGTGATATTATTAGAATTTAAATGTGTATGACAGTTCTAGGACAACTGCCCACTCGGACTATTGCGCCCTGGACAGTCATTCCTGTAGGACAGCCGGCCCCTGGACAATTTCCTCCGCCAAATATCACCCGATTCACTGTATAAATGGTCGCAAGTGTCTAGCCTAATCTTTAGTGGGAGGCAATTGTCCGGGAGGCAGTTGTCCTACAGGGGCGATTGTCCAGGGGGCAGTTGTCCGAGGGGCACTTGTCCAGGGGGCAGTTGTCCGGAGGGCACTTGTCCAGGAGGCAGTTGCTGGGGGGCACTTATCCAGGGGTCAGGTGTCCTGATACCATGTATGACATGTCTTCCCAGTTTTAATATGTTGAGCTGGGAACAGGGTAGTGAAATGGCGGGGGACAGGGTGATGGAGGTGATTTGTTTGAGGACATCCCTTATGGGATTGAGGCATCTGGCAATAGATAAAATTACCCAGGACAGTATTCCTATCATGTTTCTGAGGTAGTAGCCTAATATTACGTCCCAGGTTTCTTGTAAATTTGGGCTTATCAAATAAATTACACGGTTCATCTTGCTAAGTGTTATTTAAGTTGGACAGTATGAGGCAGTGATATAAAATATTAGAATTTTAAACTATGATACATCCTTCAAATTTGAACACGTTATGTATTACTCCGCATGTCATTCAAATTTGAATGTTACGTATTACTCCATGCTGTATACCCAACATATTCCTGAAGGAGTAGCCTAATGTTATTTCCTCGAGATCAAGCAAGAACGGGGTAGTATCAGAAGCCAGTTTTTTTTTTTTTTTTACATGCAATGTTTTCGTTGATTTTCAGATACTGTGAGCATGAGATAACAAACAGGATGACGGAAAATGCTTTAGTATTAAGGGTATATTATACGAGATAGAACATAGACATTTCTCCCTCATTATCCCCTCAGTGAATACTATCAAAATTAGTGTTGCTTAACTCTTTCCAGTGGGTAACAAAACATTTTCAGTTTTAGGGAAATCATTGTTGCAGTCAACATTATTTCTTTTAATTAGGCAAGGTAATAAAGGTAATCTTAAATGCAGTTAATCTCCATAATGGAAAAGTGAATACCACTTTTCGTCAGCCTTATTTTTTCATGTTTCTTTTTTTTTTTGACCAAATAAACAAAATTAGGTTTTGCCAACAACTTAGATTCAAGATCTAAAGTCATTTATGTAGTGCAGTAATTGTTTGTCTGTAGTCAGCAGATGCCTTTCTTCTTGCATGTGGGTCCATCTTGAATAGCCTACTTACCTACTTTGTTTTCCTGCCTTCCACTGTCCATGGAGACAGTAAAACAGAAACACATTTATCTTATTCTTTGGTGTTATAACAAAGAATTTCATTAATATTATCTATTTAATAGTACCCTGTATTTATTTATGCTGTACAGTACATCATTTCAGTGTCAGGCTATTCATCAGTTATTGTTATTGGCCATAATAGATTTCAGCTCCACAAATTAATCCAGACTGCCCCAGAGCAATTGTTCTGAAGTTTCAAGTAGTTTCATCTGATGATTTCTTACTGTCATAACTAATAAACTCATTCTTTCAAATTTGTAATGAACATGTAATTTAGCCTTTACTGACTGTTTTCTAACAATTACACACATTAATTTTTATTTTAAGATGATACAAAGAAATAGATAGACAAAGAGAAATATATATACGGTATTATTACTTGAGCGAAAGCTTTTGGATACTCTGCCGTCACTTCTTGGGGCGACTGTATCATTAATTTTATATTCCTCATAACATGCAAAGATATGTGATGTACTCACCAAAAGTTCTTGAACACCTGGTCATAATTGATGTGGGTATCAACAGAATGGGCCTTAACATCTTAAAATGGTTATTGGCCCCGTGGTGTACGTTGTTACACTTGTGTATGGTGTCCAGCAGTAACCGCTGAAACGGATGGTAGTGTTATGATAAAATTGAAAGAAAAACTGTCCTCAGAATCTTGGTTCATTTTACCAGATTGCACAGCACTGTACTTTGTGTTCAAGAACTTTTGTGAAATTAATGGGTTTGCTTTGTAATACAGTATTTTAACCTTTTTGCACTGAGAGAAGGGTTCTTCATACAACCCCTCTTCCTCAAAGTAGATGTGTATATACTGTATATATATATATATTTTCCAAGATAATTTTAATCCTTATACAGTGGTCAGACAGCCATCAGATAGCAGTGAGAATCATGCAGTACCATAATTTTCATTTTACATCATGGGTGCTGGAACAAGTGGTGGTTGTTTACACTACACTGGCAAGCACTGTGAGCCTATAGGGGTGTCATGAATGCATGAATATTCTTGGTAATTCTGTAGTGCTGTTTTTTCTAATACTATTTGGAGTACCATCATTATACTGTACTATATTTTCTCTTGGTGCAACAAGGCTGGCTTATCATTGGCAGCTGGTACAATGTGGTCACCTACTTCCTTCGTTCCCTTCCCTTTTCCTTTAAATACCTGAGCTGCTGATGCGGTAGATAATTTTTAGTCATAATTTTTCGCTTTCTGTTTTAACACTAACCCAACTGTATGTCATCTTTTCCAAGAGCACCCATTGCATGCTCCTCAGCAGTGTCATGCCATTCCTTTTCTGCCCCTCCTTTATTGTCCATCTCATCTTCATGATTTTGCAATTCCCCTCATTTTTCATTGGTCCATCTTGTGTTTTTTCTTGCATCCATCCATCTTTTACTTAAATATTTTTCTTGTTCATTCCATTTTTTTCATGCCATTTCTCTTTTCTGTATTTTAAATTTTTTAGTAGTCCCCTTTTTATACCATTTCTCTTTCCCTACATGTCAACAAATGGGTTTGCAGAGGGTTAGTGTCTCTCCCCATAGAACAACTAACTACAGTATAGACATCAGCGTTTTATGGCATTATGGTGTCTGACTATAAACAGATATAGAACTTTTATTGCTGTTTTTTATTCATTGTTTCATTATAAGAATTAGTGTCATATGGGCATTGTTGCTTGTTGCTAGCAATTTAATATTCATTTCAGTTTACAGTATGATTAAAAGATCCTCTTGCCACACATCTTTTATGAATTACTTTCTTATCCTATCCCTCCAGTGCAAACCACACATAACTAAGCAGCACTATTTCCTCTGTTTTCTTAGCTTTTCACATTTACCAGTCTCACATACAGTACATATGAAGAGGGCAGCCATGCCATAACTCAGTGTTCCCCAAAATTTAAAGTACAGTAAGGGTTGTGGTAATATTTTTTATAGTTTTGAGTGTTTCATTATATACCAGTGTAAACTTTGAGGGTTAACTGTATTTGATTGTCAGTACTTTAGAGTATCACCAGAATTAGAGATCTTCTTTAACCTAGGCACTTGTTGAAGAGGCATGGAAATTTTTAGAAGAGCAAGCTTGTGTGGTATCCCTTGGAAATTATAGGAAGTGTAAGTTTTGGTGGATAATGTATATTGAACAGTAGTCACTGTGATCCTGTTACACAAAATCAGTAAGTATAAAATGAACTGAAGCTAGTCCATAGATGTTTAACTATTTATATATAACTTTATCCAGGGCAAAGTTTTTTTTTCTTGGTAAAACAGATCCCTCTGTACTCAGGTCTGCCAAGCATGACTTGAATTATAGTTTAGTTGTAGTTCCAAAATAAGTCTGGGGGAGGAATCAGGAACTGTACAGTAAAGGGAGAGGGAAATGGAGTTAGTAGAGGGTAATGAAAATTATAAATACAGTAATGACCAACTTGCCTAGCCTCAGGCTCCTAAGCTCCTCTGTGGGGCGACATAGAATTAGATAATGGATGGATGGATGGAATGGATGAAATATGACAAGGACGGAAGAGTTCGTGGACGTGAAGGACGACAAAGTTGTAGTAGTCCTTTCCATTTCTTTGGTGTTGGATGGTTATCCTGTGTGTCAGCAAGTTAGTTTATATGTGCTATTACTCTTGTGTGATTAAGGATTTACTCATATATTTTTCATTAATGAAAGACTTTGTGTGCACTGTGTTTAAGTATATTCTTTATATGTTGAGCTGAGTTTTTCTTTTTTGATTATTGAAACTACTATCAATCATCATTTAATTTGAAAATACTAATATATTAAGCCATATTCTGTATCATTTAAATATTCAAAGGCCAGAAGCAAATGCAGTTTACTCATGTAATGTGATGAAAATAGGTTTTTGAAAATGTGGGTTAGTAAATTTATTTCGTTGTCTACCCTTCACTGTAGTGGGTAACAGTAAACTAATCTCAGACTCCTTTACCTTATTTATTTATGCTTTATTATTATGTACTGAAAGGTGACCTCATTAACCTCTATGCACCGGCATTATTTTGGTGTATCTGTCCTCACTACAGTTGTAAATCCAAAAATAGCTTGTTTTCAAACCTTCATATTGGGGAAAGTACAGAAGTTAGGGAAACAAATTAAAGACCATATTACTCACCAATTCTTCTTCTTGTGAATAATAGCATCCCCGGGCCTGCAGGTGGCGATGAGTAAGAACGTAAAGATGAGTAATTTTGGCGCTTGAAGCAGGAAGTATTTGTGCCTGTGCTTGCAACCCTGACTCTGTCCTTGGAGTCAACGTAATAACTTTTCCATTACTAGATAAACCAGACATAGTGGGATCCAAGGCATGCCCTATGGAGCTATTACTGAGCCCTTTCCCAGTATCCTTGGAAGGAGGCTTGGCAGGGGTGGATGAGGCAAGGGGTCCACCTGAGGTGGGAACGGAATCAGACGAGAAGTTTCAGCAATTATCGTTCTACACCTGGTAAAGTCATAGAGAAGACTGAGGTACGCTTACGTGAGATGACGAGAGTCTCTCTCTAACCGTTGGTGCTGAGATCAAATGGTGGCTGGTTCAAACAATAGTGGGAATACATTAGGGGCTCTTCCTGTCACCCGGCGGTCCCTGTCCACCCATTTTTCCGCGGCATATGCCACTTCCTGGCGCATAGAGGTTAAAGAAATTAATACAAGAAGATATGGTCACAGTGTTATATTCAGTGCTGCACTGTTTAACAGTCTGTAAGATTTTTTGTAGTGTATGGGGGTATATAATTTATAATAATGAATTAGTATTATAGTCTTTTTTTAACTTATTGAAACCAAAGCTATGCTGGGTACAGGGTGATCAGAAATGGTTGACTGCAGTTTTGTATTAAAAAAAAAAAGTATACAGTAGCTAGAATTTTTGTACATGTTCATGATTTTGTGCATTCATTCAAGTGTAAATTAAAATGATAGTGCAGGTGTGTACGTAAGGATTGGTATGCTAAGTCAGTGAGCAATACATTTCATAAGGCTGAGTTGCCAGTGTGTAAAAATCCATATCATCATCATCTGGACCTCATTTCTCACCCTAGGGCAGGGTGAGTAGCAACATCCAGACAGCCCAAGTTTGCCCAATCCAGTGGGCCACGCTTCCATTCACTCATCATTCAAGCTCATTCTTCTGCTATTCCTATCTTTACTGATGGTTCCAAATCCCTTCGTGTTGTTGGTTTTGCTGTTGTCACCCCCAAGTCTTCTTTTTCCAGTTCCCTTCCTTCTGTTGCAGGTGTTCTCACAGCAGAACTTTGTGCTATTCTTTTCACTCTGAAGTCTCTGTTTCATTCCTCTTCCACCTCTTTTGTTATCTTCTCCGATTCCCTTAGTGTGCTTTCTTCTCTACGAACTACTACTTCTTCTCCTCGTCCTCTTGTCACCCAAATTCAAGAGTGGCACTTCTGTTTTTCTGTGCATAAGAAGTTGATTCACTTTTGCTGGGTCCCTGGTCATGTTGGAATTGCCAGTAATGAATGTGCAGACTCACTGGCTCATTCTGCTGCTTGTCTCTCATGTCTTCTTCACGGCCCATTCCCGTTTGATTGTTTTCCTGCTCTTACTTGCCTCTTATAAGGTCTGTGGCAAACTTCCTAGGACCCCTAGGTCACCGATAAGCTTCATCTTGTTAAACCCATTCTTCCTTGGTCTACTTCCGCTCATCCCAATTGCCGATAGGAGACCGTTGTTGCTCGTCTTCCCTTGGGTCACACCACTGAGCTCTATAATATGGAGTGGCTATCTCCGCAGCGAGCGTGAAGCCTTGGCCACCATATTGAAACCCCTCCACTCGTCAACTCCACAATGGTAATGCAATTGGATCCACTGTTCTTAGCTTGTTGTTTCCGTTTCACTGTTGTTTACATAAGCTAAGCAGTGGGCCATGGCACTATATTTTCCAAATTCACCGGCTGATTTCAAAAGATGTGGGCGTCGGTGGTGTAGATAAACAACATCAGCGCCACCCTGGGCCCCTGGCGGCTGTTACACAAACTACGTGATGCTACTCATGAGAAAGCCACTCTATACTATAGAGCTCAGTGGGTCACACCCACCTTACTGACGATCATTTAATTGAGTGGTGACTCCCCTCCACTTTGTTCATGCTGTAACTGTCCCTTGACTATCAGACATCTTTTTCTCGATTGCCCGTTCAGACTTCGCGACCATCGCTCTGCTTTTCCACCTCCTCTCATTATTACCTCACCCCTCATTGCTTAATGATTTCCTCGATGATTCCCGTAATTTGTCTACTTCTAATACTGTATTATTGCTTTTCTTTCTGCTCTGCTTATTTTTGCATTTAATTATTCATTCTTTGCTGCCTTAGTGCCACACAGCCTTCCTAAGACTTGGTTCTAGTTTTTCTCACTATTCATTCATTCATTTATCGTTGAAGTCCCCGGAATCCTGTTTCTATCTGATATGCCAAAAACTTTCACTACATTCTGTAGCTTCACATAAACGTATCTGATAGAGTAAAAATTACTGAGACCACATGTCATGTACTGCAACTGTGCTGGGAGAGACCAACTTATGTCAGCCTTACTTTAGCCCACCTGAGTTATCCAGAATTCTTAATTATGAAGTCATGAGAATACTATACTGGACATACAATTTTATTTGTAATTTATACATCTTTTGTCCTTTCCATGTTTTGAGATCCTGTCTTGCCCATCCTGAGGTGAGAAAAAAGGTCATTGTGATTATTTTCTATAAGAGGTCCAATTTTGGCATTGTAGTATGGTATTTGGCACATTTTCTATGGCTGCAGTTATTTAGTTTTCCATGTGATTCAAATTGTGCATTCTTCTTGTAAAATTATAAGTTATCTCTAATTTGTACTTAATTTGTACTGGTACAGCAAGGCATATGAAATGCTAGCCACTCAGATTGTGGGGGGGAGAAAAAAAAAAAACACTATTGTTTGGAGTCAGCCATATTTGGACATACAGTACTTCATATGACCAGAATTTTGCATTATTATGGAAGCAAAATTTCATGTTTACCTTTAAAATTATAAGAAGTAAGATGTAATGTATTATGCAACTATCGTAAATTAGTATTTATTTATATATACTGTACTTGGATGTGTAAACGTTAATGTAGACATATGTTCGAAGCATGGCACTATCCACTCATTCTAAGGGTACAGTTCAGTATCCAAAGAATGCTGTAAGAAAATAAATATTGCTGTCTTTACAGTGTTTCAGGGACAGTAGTACAGTATTAGGGTATTTACAGGCGCTTTTATTTTTTATTAGTTATTTTTTTTTAACTTCAGTAGGTTCTTTTCAGCATCTCATGGAAGAAAGACAGAACTTCCACATCCTGCTGTTGTACACAAGTGCAGTCTGGAAGAGGGATTTGTTCCCACATAGTCATAGGTCAACCCTTAGCTTCTGGTCACAATCAAGAGGGTTCACATTTTAAATACTCAATGTTCGGTGGTCACACACTATGCTAGGGGTCAGTCAGTGTTATGACAGACGGCTTGTAGTTCCTTTACTATCCAGTCATAAGTCAAGGAACTGCTGGACTCACAGGGTTCATGTGTGAAATACTTCATATTCAGCAGCCACACACTGTGCTAGAGGTCAGTCAGTGTCTATCACAGACTCATTTTGCAGTTCTCATTCCACTTTCCATATGGGAGCTATAAATGGGGCAGTGGTGCTAGGTAGAGATATCATTGACTGTCCTAGGGTAAATGAGAGTACAGTAATTTACTATTCTCCCTTAGGTAGAATTTTAGGATTTTTCAAAATTAATGACAGCATATGAACTGGCTTATCAACAGTAAGTCCTTTAACTGGGGGGGGGGGGGATTGTCATGATACTGAATGTGACATAACAAGTACCAGAAAAAATAGTTAATGATCCAGATGGTAGGGTCTGGAGTGACTAGATATATGGATTGAGTATTTACAATACAGGTGATGTTTCTGGTAGGTGGGGGCTCTCACCATCCACTCACTTGATGTAGTGCTGCTCTCAGATGTCTGCCCTTTCCTCTCCTCCATCCTTCTTTCCATCCATCCTCTTCTTTGTTTCCTTCATTCTTTCCTTGTCCTTCTGCCTATGGGTGACTTTACACTCCCTCTTCTGTCTTTCTTTCCTTCATTCTTTCCTCTTCCTTCTGCCTGTGGGTGACTCTATACTGAGTGACAAGCCGAAAGGTTTCCTGAACACTAGGAAACCATTTACTATGCTGGGTGGTAACCATATAACCAAATTTTGGTGCCAGGTGGTTTAGTAGGTAATTACGGCACTCCAATCGGATTGAGCCAGTGAAGGTTTATATCTGAGGGGTGGTTGGGGTTTACTGCTCATGTAATGCCACTCAGGGATGAGTGAGGCTGGTCACTCTCATCTTAAATGTCAGGACCAACTTGCCTAGCCCTGGGCTCCTACACTCCTCATGGGGGACTGTAGGATTGGATGATACTGTATATGAATATTTGCAATAAGGCAGATAATGGAGAGATCATGTAAGGACTGAAATATGGCCTTTAGGGATTCTGATATGTGTATGACACTGTAAACAGGGAGGGATAATAAGGCATTTCAGGTACATGATGTGGAAGGAAACCTGCAGAATAAGTTTCTACGATAATAGAGTACGTGTATAGGTAGAAGGACAATTCAGTTTTTCAGAGTTGTTAGTAGAGTGGCATAAGAAATACTTCAAGTGCCTGTGTTGAGAGATCCATGCTTCATAGCTGACAGACCCAGTGTAGCCAAAGTCAAGGTGCAGAACATTGCAGCTCTCAGAATCACAGCATAAGATCATGGGGCTCCCTCCTGGACCATCAAGATACATGTGAAAAGACCAGATGAACTGTGCCTGGCTGTTCAGACCTCAGTGAGAATAGGGAACACAAGAACAAATTAGACTTGTGTACACACATCCAACAACCTTTGGCTTTGATGTAATCCAAGGGGAAAAGAGGAGTAAACAATTAATTTGCTGAGTCAGCTAAGTCTCAAGAAAAGATGAAGTTCTGAAGAGGACAGGTGATGTTTGAGAATCTGATGTTTAAAATATTCTGCTTAAATTCAGTAACCATGCAGTGCTACCTGCATGTGATTATACTATTTCCCTGTTAACCAGTAAGCTATTTACACTGTACAAAACTTGGTGGTCTTGTGGGCTCAAGGGTTGAGTCAGCTGTTCGAGTCTTCTGCTGTTTGAAATGGCGCAAGTTCGATCTGAGGATGGGGTAGGGAACAGCTTGATCTGATCTCCCATAAGATTTACCGACACACCATAACAAATGTCTCACCTTTACACCAGTCCTCAATGAGACAGCTCTAGCATATATTCAATATGGACTGGATATATAAGATGTGTGACTCACAGGAATGCTGGGCCTTGCTCCTAATGGGGCAATAATGGCTGGGCATAGGGACAATCATTAAAATCAGTTAAGATAACTGCTTCTGAAAATTGTTCCTTGGTGTGTTCAAACAAGCTGCAAATACCAGTATATACAGCATTTAAGTTTTATTTGTTCTTGGGGAAGTAAAAATACAAGGACTACTGTTTTAGTTTACTGGTTATTTACATACTGCATCAGCTGTTTTTGAAGATAAGCTGTAATATATACATACCTCAAGTGGTGTTTTTCCAGACATTACAAATCATCACGAACCTGCCAACAAAGATATGGTGAAGGTAGAGTTTTGCCTGTGAATTTTATATGTATATATAAATATATATATATATATATACGTACACAAAAACCTCAATATAACGGACTTCAGTAGACCGGAATTCGCTTTTATCAGAATCAAGGAGCTACCGGACTAAATTCTTATGTATTGGAAAAAGTCTGATAAAGCCAGAAGCAGTCCGGACTGCCTGACCACTTAAGCTATGTTTACCACCATAGGGTAAACAAAAGACATGTTTATCAGTGTACAGTATTATTACATACAGTACAGTACAGTATATTAATCCATTCAATTACAGTACTGCAATGATAGTGAAAGCAGTTAAAAACTGTTGGTGCGATCCAGACTAACTTCTGATATATCGGAAAAAGTCCAGGTTAGCAGGGGGATGTCCAGATGTCACTTTTATCGGAATTTTGCTTTTTTCGGAATGGCTTGGGGCCCAATTAGTCCGTTATGGTGAGGTTGTACTGTATATATATATACTGTATATGTACCCACACACACCAGTATATGAAAAGGTGCTGCCTCCTGACTTGCAATCTCTACATTTTGTGGCACATGTCCATGACAGTGGAACTTTATGTTTTTTTTATCCTCCACTACAGTCCTCTCCCACTTTTCTTGCTTGTGACTCTTCAAACTCCAATCATATAATAGTCTAACATCAACATTTTAATGTGGGCACCAACATTCATTCATGTAGAGCTCTTGAAGCTTTTGTACTCAATATTCTGTTTCATATCTATTTTACTTCATTCGGCAAGCTGGCTCACAAATTCATTTACTTAACATTTCTATTATCTATCTATCTATTGCCAAACCCCATAATCCTGTACGGGGTTACAGTATTTATTTTATGGGGTGGGGCACTAACCCTCCACCAACCCACTTATTGACACGTAAGGAGCACATATGGTTTGGTTATATGGTTACCACCCAGCGTTGTAAATGGTTTCTTGGCTTACAGGAAACCATTTGGCTTGTCACTCAATGTAAAGCTACTTGTAAAGGAAAGAAAAGCAATAAGAAGTAACAAGAAAGATGGGAGAAATAGGAAGACAAGAGGGCAGGCACAGAAAAAGAATGAAGGCTAAGGAAGAAGTAGGCAGCACTACATCAAGTGAGCAGACGATGGTCACCACTACCTACATTTCTATTACTGTATTAAAATATGCAAAATCTTGCATGAATTAAGTTTCTCACCATTCAACACATTCTACTCTCTTAACATCCACTGGTTACTTTACCTGCATTTACTTTTAGGTCTCACTACTCTCAAACATTCAGAAGCCTCAGAACGATTTTTCAAAGGTTTCACCACTGGTAAACACCACAGCATCATCTCCATACTCCTCCTCCAACTAATTCTATTTCCCATATCTGCAGGTGCCACATTCATTCTTTGTGCACTTGCACACCCAGTTATGCTGTATTTACCAATACTTCGTCTTCATTACTACAGATCAGTTTTTCAGAACGGCCTTTCCATCTGCTCCTTACTTCCCTTCCATTTATTTGATTTCTCAGTACATTTTCTTATTTCTACATATACCATGGGCTGTATTCTCATCAG
>JAGKTI010000176.1:156937-170435 GCA_018397915.1 Birgus latro
CAGTAGTCAGCTAACCGAAACTCACTAACAGATATTAAATTCACCATGAAAATCACCTTTTTATGACCCTATGCACACAAATATAGGATATAAAGCATGAAATAAATGAAATGGAACCAGAGAATGAGGATTTAGAGGTGAGTATGGAAAATATTTAGCAGTTGACAGTGTACTTACAGCATGTCTGTGGTGGTTGTTATGAAGATTACCCCACCTCTAAGGCTCTGACATTGGTGAAAATGCTCTTGAAGCACATACAGTATCCAGTGTTGTGCTGCACTTAATCCTTAGCACTGTGAATTTTAAGTGTTTAAACAAAAACAACCACGAGCAGCAGCCACCTCGATGATTGTTTACTCACGATGGTAGTTGAGGAGGAGCTGGGGAGCAGGAAGCGATCGTAAACACAGCGGCACCAAGTTCAAACTTATGGGTTTTAAAAAATAGGATTTTTTTTTTTTTTTTTTTGGGGGGGGGGGGGGGGTTCCGAGGACCCAAGCCCCAAATGTCCAGTATTAGAGTGATTACTGTATTGAGAGAGGCCGGAAATATTTACCAGGCATCCAACTTTGAATGTGGCGTGTCGCAGAAGACCACTATGAGTCATCCAATGGGAGATATTGAGAGTGGCGGGAGATGTACTCATATACAAGAGGTCAAGTTTTGAATATGGCAGGTAATAGTCACCTAGTGTGCATCCCGCACTGTCGACCTTGGGTCACCCCAGACCTAGGACACGTTGGGAGCATCATGAGGGCATTTACTTCAGTATACCATGGCCAAACACCAAAGAAAACCATCTGGTTCCCTATGGAGTCACAGAAGTCTGTGGGGTTTACTTGCATATTTCGGCTGACAAACATGGTCACGATAGGGACCCAAAATTGACCTTCCTGTGAGTATCAATTTGGATGTTTTTACAAGTTTTGCATCAAACCTAAGCTATGAACAAAAAATCGAAAATTGGCCAGCACTGCTGAGGGAAGGGGGGTAATATAGTTGTAAGAAAGATGTGCTATGGTTGCCCCTTAACTGTCAAGAATATGTCTCTAAATCTTATCATCCCTTCCTTGCCCCACAGCACATACCTTAAAGCCGGGGCCAGGGGGTAGGCCAGTGAGGGTGGTGAGGCCCCCTGCTGGCTCTGCTGCAAACCTACCGCTGCGAGGGCCAGGTTTGGGACTTTTGCCCGCTGCCAAGGAGTCCAGGATCTCATTGGTGTCAGCAACAGTGAGGTCCTCCTGTAGTAGGGGTGGTAGTGGTGGGTCAATGATTTGGGTGGTAATTGGTATGAGTCAAGTAGTGGATGTTACAAAGTACAAGAAGTGGTGATGAGTACTGTATACTTAAGTGGAAGCAATGGTAGCACCAGAGGTAAGTACAGTTATAGTTATATGTCAAGGATATATTCTAGAATATCAAAACTGGTTAGGTAAAGTGGGGGAAACTGATAGATGAGATTTATGAACAGCACTGGAAATTTAACAGATAGTATTCTATTATTTACCAGGGACTTTATAGTGGAACAATGTTAATTAGGCAACATAAAAGCAAGGAATTACGAGTATTATTGTGCTGTATTCATATAAGTTCAGAAACAGGCATTATCTTAGTTCTTCACAAACCATCCAACAATTGTTTGCCAGTTAATAGCTTACAAACATACAAGAAGTCTTTCGAGTAAGGGATGTATTTCGCAGTATCAGATTTCATCATACACTTGGAACTGTACGTTGATGGAAACTAACAAATCGAGCGTAGTTGGTAGCAATGCAACTTTACTAAACAATTTTTCTGCAATATACTGTACATTTACTGGCAAAAAATGAACATGATAAAGGCAAATTAAACAAAACAAAAAAAACTCATGGTACACGTAAAAATAAAACTTACATAATAATTGTCATTAATCTGTAACATTGGTGCATTGACACAGGCCCCGAGACATTCCACTTCTGAGAGGGTGAACTTGCCATCAGCAGTGGATTGGCCAGTAGAGATACCCAGTTTATTCTTTATGGTGGCCATGATGTCATCGGAGCCACGTAGCCAGCATGGTGTTGTTGTGCATACCTGGATGTGGTATTTGCCAACTGGATTTCTGCAGAATGAGAGAGTGACTAGAAGAGTGTATGTGAAAGAGGTGGTGGGTGAGAGGAGGGGAATGGCAATGATGAGAGTGAGATGGAGTGGAGAGTGGTTTAAGAGAGGGAAGGCAGCCAAACAGTAAAGGACAGAGCGACATGGTAGCAAATTGTTTGTGGCCACTCCTTACAGGATTAAGGCATCTGGCAATAGAGAGAAAGATGGATTCTTGGAACAAGGATACAGACTCCCCCCCCCCACCCCCCAGATTTTCATCCTTTTGCAGCTTATGTAGCTCAGTGGCAGAATAAGACAATACTATGGCTCTATATCCCTTCCATAGCACTTTGCAACTTCATCATACTCTAGTGTTAATCAATTGTTATACCTCAGCATTCAAGCTGGAGATGACAATTTTAGGCCAAAAGCTATAGTCAGTCATCACTAGCACTCTACCTCCTGTACTCACTCTCAATTGAATAGTATTACCGGTATCTGGCATTAGCTGCAGCAGGATATACTAGAGCTGTCTTGACCATGGGGATTAATGTTACCAGTATGAACACTATCTGGCTAAATATAATAATCAGGCATTACCTGGAATGGAATACCAGTGTTGTCCTGACCATGGGAGGTTAACCATTTTGTTTCAATGAATATTTGAAAATTTTATTCTAGCTATCTCCAAATACATTAAATTAGCTCAAAATATGATGATGATATCACTTGCCATCCCAACCCCAATTCCCATTTAACCCCTAATGCTAGTCACACACGCAGGCAATTGACGTGACAATTTTATGACAACTGGCATCAACAGGCCAATCCTCACCATGTGTAAGGCCCCTGAATCCAGTCATCAGGCAGAATGACTCTACCACATAGAATTACATCTAGTTATAATTTGACGTAAGGCCAGAAAGAAGCTTGGCACCATTAGTGTGTTGCTTGTGTGTAGGGACGGTCCGCACCAGTCGTCTGCGTGTAGGAACTGTCCATCGTCACTTCTGCTCAGTTGTGAACAAACACTGGATACGGATACATGGGCCCATAACTAGACTTTGCTGATGGTAGACAGCCACTGTGTTGTGACAGTACGTCTCAGAATGTGAAATATGTCTCCTGATTTTATTCCGGAGTTTACAGAGATGTATAGGAGATTCCCAAGCTTGTGGAAATTGTGCAGTGCTGATTATTCAAACAAACTGAAAGGCAGGCTGCTTATGAACAACTATCTGAGTTGTGCAAAACAGTGAGTGAAAATGCCAACACTCAGTTTGTAAAAGCCAAAATTGTAATGTTTCACAGCTCATTTAGAAAAGAACTTCAAAAAGTTCGGGAATCCAAAAGATCAGGGACTGGAGAAGATGACGTATATGTGCCCATGTTATGGTATTATAAGCTGCTGCTGTTTACAGCTGCTCAGGAAACTCCGAGAGAATCAACTTCAAACTAGCCTCTCCTCTGCTGATATGGATTCATTACTGTATCTTTCTTTTTTATCACTGGGGAAACCTGGTTTAACTAATGCCTGAATGAATCATCAGTCATCTTTAAGCAGTTTTTAAAATCATCAGGGTTATTTTCTCTCAGTTCATCCAGCAACACCATATGAAACAGCTGGGCTCTCTCTCTCTCTTTTTAGCCGTGGTTTTGTCGACATTCAACGTTTTTATGACAACTTTCCTTTTCGTTTTCATCATTTAACAGGACTATCAATACCACACTCTTCCAACTTTTACTTAAAGTCACGATGAGCATAAGTGTCCAGTTTCAACCTAGAAGGAGAACTGAGAACTCTCCTGTGCTCTCATGCCTCCATACACAGAGTGGCGCCTTGATGCCTGTCCTCACTCCAAGCATTAATGACAATCATCAGCGTGTATTAGGTTTCTACTATGACGCTACGAACTGATATTAGATCACAAATGATAATCATCATGCTGGTTGCCTGCTAGCTTAAAGACTGCAATTCTCCCATCCCGTCTGGCCCCAGAACCGCATGTAGGTCCAATTTTTCAACTTTCACTACGGTAAATTTTGGTCTTATAGATTTCAAGAACATGATTTGACACATGAGAAACTACTGTATATACAGTATTTCACTTTCATATGTCTAATGGTTACTGCACTACTGACTGTCAAAGTATGTTGAAAATACAAATTGTTACCCCTGTGTACAGACAGAGAGAAAAAAATTGCACCAAAGTAAAGTTTGGTCTCATAGATTTGAAGAGCTTGATTTTACACACCAGAAAATGTATATTTCACTCTTTCCACTCACTCAATGTAGTGCTGCTCTCAGGTGACTGCCCTTTCCTCTCTTCGTTCCTTCCTTCCTCTTCTGTCTTTCTTTCCTTCATTCTTTCCCCTTCCTTCTGCCTATGGGTGACTTTACACTTTCTCTTCTTTCTTTCCTTCCTTCTTTCCTCTTCCTTCTGCCTACTGGTGACTACACTGAGTGACAAGCCAAATGGTTTCCTGTACGTCAGGAAACTATTTACTACACTGGATGTTAACCATAACACCAAATTATGGCCCCTGGTGGTTTAGTGAGTAATTAAGGTGCTTCAATCAGATTGAGCCAGTGCAGGTTTATATGCAAGGGGTGGTTGGGTTTTATTGCTCATATAATGCCACTCAGGGATGAGTGAGGCTGGTCACTCTCATCTTAAATGTCAGCACCAACCTGCTGAGCCCCGGGCTCCTATGCTCCTCGTGGGACAACACAGGATTAGATGATGGATGGACGGATGGTGTTGTCTAATGGTTACAGCACTGTCGACCGTCAAAATAAAAAAAGCCACCCCCACTATGAGCGAGAATGGGACGACATAAGGGGGAACAGGGAGGTGAAGGGAGTGGGGGGCATCAGGAGGAGGGGAAAGGGAGGGAATATGCCTACCACACACTGCCAATACAGTCTAGAGTGGGTATGGGGGGTGATTTGGGTGGGGGGAGACATTGGGGACAGCGCCCAATGGAGTGAGGGAAGAGGAGAAATGGCAGGGGGGGTTCCCCCACAGCATCTAGGAGGACCAATCAGGTAAGACACCACCAGATATTGTACTTTCCATTACAACAAAGTGGCAGGGATACCTTGCGCTAGTTTTTGGTAGCTTGTATACAATCGATGATGATGATGACAAGACTCAAGGTACCAAGGCCTGAACATATTGACAGATGATCACAGGACTTAAGGGTTAAAAAACTGAGTGAAGTAAGACCTACAAATAAGACTGATCAAGCTACTTATTTTTCATTCCTCCCTAAATAAACTACATAAAACCTCGATATAACGGACTTCAATAGACCGGATTTCTCTTTTATTGGAATCAAGGAGCTACCGGACTAAATTCTTACATATCGGAAAAAGTCCAATAAAACCAGAAGCAGTCCGGGCTGCCTGACCACTTCTGCTATGTCCACCACAATAAGGTAAATCATGTTTATCAGTGTACAGTACAGTATTATTAAAGTACTGTATATATATATTATACATTTAATTACTGCCATATACAGTACGGTACTGCAATGGTTGTGAAAACAATTTAAAAAACGTTGGTATGATCCAGACTAATGTCTGATATATCGGATAAAGCCTGGGATAGCAGGGGGAAGTCTGGATGTCACTTTTATTGGAATTTCGCTTTTTTGAAATGGCTTGGGCCCCAATTACTCCATTATAGTGAGGTTTTACTTTACTGGGTATCCTTCACACATTCATAATGTGTGTTTCATACTGCTACCAGATACAAATAGATAATGCAACATGTTTAACTGTCACAGCTGGCAAAGAAGTGTCAGCAAACATTTGCTCATGGTTGTAGCTACCTCATAAACATGGTGTAGAATGTGGCCACTTCATAGACTCTCATCCTGGGCATGTGCAGAAGGCGGGCTACTTCGTGCATGGCGCTGATGGGAAGCCAGTTGCCAACCTGCCGCTGGGCCAAGTCAAGTAAAGGAATCACTGCTGCTTTCTTGTGGCCATCAGGGTAGATTGACATGATGGCTTCTGCTCGCTGTACAAGAGAATTATGTAACACAGTGAATGAAATAGCGATATTTCCTGTAATGTGTATTTATCTGCAGTATTAGGTCTGTGAATGCGAAAAAAAGCTATTTCTTTTATTTATCATCATCAGCACCCCAAAACACAAGGAGCATAACTTTTTATAAGCTGCTTAACTTTTTGTTATATTGAATCTAAATTGCAGTAAGGCAGGTAGCTCATTTAGAGCAGAAGAAGAAGAAAAAAAAAGTGATACAGCATCTAAACCATTATCCTAAGATGCTACACTACTGAGGGAAAAAAAACTCTCATTAAAAGTGCCCAAAAACAATTTCAATAAGATTTCTCTTCTAGGATCCAGAAGTAACAATGGGTAACCTTAGTTTCCTCACCTTCATATTCTCTGGAGTGAAGGCAAATGGAGTATCTGCATTGTTGTCGGATGTATCACGATGCTGCAAAAGAACATAACCAGTACATTACTGGTGTACTGCACTTAAGCTGGAAAATAACAAGTACTGTATATGCAATTTTTCAACTAGGTTTCTGCAGATTACTATATCATGACATGCTTTGTAATTAGGCAAGAATCTAAATTACAATATGAAACAGGAGCCAGCGGACAGTATGAATCCACGTACTGAAGAATGAATTATGAAGCATGAAGTATAGTAACTATAAAATACTGTAATGCCCAAAAATTTTTATTAACAAGGATAACTGCAGGAAAACAGTGCAAGTTAAATTTAGCCACTTAATGCATGAACACCTTATTTAAATTTTGTATTAGCAAACATCAAACAAATCTACTCTCCCTAGGAGACAGCCACTACAATATTTCCATTAATCTCTTCTGCAAATGGATGTACATTTCCTTTTGTTCCAGCTAATGACAAACAATTTTATTTAGTACAGTACAGTCGACACTGATTTATTCCTGGGGAACTGAATCTTCAGTAAGAAAAGTAAATGCTGAGTCATGATGAACATTATGAAGATCTCTACAGCTAGATGTTTAAAAATTTCAGTTTTACTACCATCCAACAATTTTACTTAATTTGGAATTATATATCTTGTAGTAGCACAGGGGTTAATAAAGCTGTTTCTAACTGCTCCAATATGAAAATCTATCCTAAACTACTTAAATTTGTTTAATGGTAGCTATTAAATATGTCAAGATTCTGAAGGGGTTGAAAATTACTATATGTATTTAATAATATGGCAATACAGTACTGTACATCCTTTCCATTACACATTTTTAATAACTAGCACCATATTCTAATCTCCTGTTACAGATCAGCATTCAAATTTAAGCCAAGTTAAGCGAAGGGGGTCCAGCACACACATATACACACACGAACGCATGCTGAAATTGCCAACCCTGAGCGAAAGAAGAGAGAGGGGAGATTTGATTGCAATGTTAAGGAGAGTCAGAAGAATAGAACATGTGGACAGAGAGGACCTCTTTGTGAAAGATGATGGAAGAACAAGAGGACATGAATTCAAGCTGAAGAGCTGATGCCCCAGTGATATAAAGAAATTTAGTTTTCCAAACAAAACTAACTTTACAGATAAATGGAATAATTTAGAGGGAGAGGTGGTGGTAGCCGAGAGCATCCATGCGTTTAAATCAAGATTGGAAAATAAATAGTTGTAGAAATGAGATGGGACAACAAGAGCTTCGCTCAAATCCTGTAAAATACAATTAGGTAAGTACAGTATACACACACACACAGCTCACCACGAAGAGGTTGTCACTGCACACCGCAACACTCCTATGAATGCCTCGAACGCCAGTCCTCACCTGTGGAATGTGGAATCAAGGTTTGGTAAAGCTGTAGCTTCAGAATGTCAGGGTGATTTTTTTTTTTTTTTAAGTCTCATCTGATACAGCCTAGTCTACCTAAACCTATTTAACCTAACCTAATCTACCAGAACTATTGTTAATAACCTAACCTAGTCTACCCAAACTACACTATCTTACAACTGTAGTTTACCCTAACTTAACTACAGTAATTTTGGGTTTGACAGTCCATAACTACAATCATGATTTTGGGTTAGTTTATCATCTTGACTTCCTTTTCCCACACAGGGATGGGGTGAGGTACCATACAATCCAGAAAGCTAGGCAAGAGATAATATACTGCTGAAAAAATATTATTGTACAGATAAAGTGAGTAATGCTATAAGAAGCAATCAGAAGAGCCAATGACTTTCCCTCTCCCTTAGTGACCGGCTTAATTTTGAGTCCTTTGTTTACAGACCAGTGACCATGCCAACAAAAGCCACGTATTTCTGCCGCCATTTAAGTGCTCACAACCAGCAAAAGCTGAACAATTTTGACCACTCCAGAGTGGTGCAAGTCTGGGAGCACATCCACCTCAAACTTATGTGCACCAATCAAAGTATACATGGTCCCAGGCAATACAGGAATGGGTGATGGGAAGACAGGCTTCAATAACTGCAATTAAGCTATATCAATGAACCACTTTTATAAATGGGCCAGAAAAACAGTCTGTCTACACCATTTTGCCACGACTACTTTTAACTACCGTACTGCTTTCTATTACTGTTTGGTTGACACTCAGATGATTTTGTAGACCCCTTGGGATGAAGCTGTTACTATCTATCTATTGCCCGACATCTCAATCCCACATGGGGTGGCCACAAACAAATCACCTCCATGTCGCTCTGTCCCCCGCCATTTCACTACCCAGCTCCCAGCTCACACTCCCCTCTCTCATGTACCTCTCCAATCCATCCCTCCACCTCATCCTCGGCCTCCCCCTCCCTCTCCCCCCCTCCGCCTCACTCACATACACTCTCCTAGTCAGTCTTTCACTCTCCATCCTCTCCACATGCCCAAACCACCTTAACGTGTTTCTCCTAACGCTTCCTATCACGTCCACATTCATGCCACAACGCTCCTTCACTTCCTCATTTGTTAGTCTGTCTCTCCATGTGACTCCACATGCTCCTCTCAAATAACTCATTTCCACTGCTCTCATTCTTGACTTCTGTCCTTCCAACAGGGTCCAAGCTTCACTTCCTTATGTTAGAGTTGGTATCACAATACTGTCAAGTAACAACTCTCACTTCCATGCTCACTTCCCTGTTTCTTATCACTGCTTTCAACAAACCAGCAACCTTCCTTCCCTGCTGCACCCTTTCAAGCACTTCACCCTCCAGACTTCCATCCTTACTCATCACACTACCCAAGTACTTAAATGCACTCACATTCTCCATATCCTCCCCATCCAATCTCACTGTACATTCACTGGTTTCACTTCTCTCAAAGACCATCACTTTACTCTTCCCTACATTCACCTTTAGATTCCGTTTCTTACACACTCTCCCAAACTCATCTACCAAGCCTTGCAGCTTCCCTTCATCTTCACTCAACAACACGGTATCATCTGCAAACAACAGTACAGGGAGTTTGCAGCTTCCCTTCATCTTCACTCATCAACACAGTATCATCTGCAAACAACAGTACAGGGAGTTTCCAAACACTGCCCTCTCTCACTAGGGATGCTCCAACATCCACTGCCCACCCTTGTATCTCTTTTATAGCCCCATCCATGTACAGATTGAACAACCATGGCGACATGACACATCCTTGATTCAATCCAACCTTCAAATGGAAAGATTCACTCAGTTTGCCATCCACACGCACTGCGGCCTTCACACCTTCATACATACTTTTCACTGCCTTCAACAACTTCCCATCCACTCCATATATTCTTAATACTTTCCACAATCCTTGTCTATCCACCCTGTCATATGCTTTCTCCAAATCCATGACGGCTGCATACAACTTCTTTCCCTTCTCTAGAAACTTTTCCACTAAAGATCGAAGAATGAATATCTGGTCTACACAACCTCTTCCCTTCCTAAAACCTCCCTGTTCTTCTCCAACTAATTCCTCTGTTATTACCCTAACTCTGTCAATAAGTATCCTACCATATACTTTTCCTATTACACTAAGAAGCCAAATGCCCCTATGATTACCACACACTTCTTTTTCCCCTTTTCCTTTGTACAGAGGAATAATTATACCTGACTTCCAATCCTCCGGGACTCTACTTTCCTCCCGGGCCAATCTGCACACATTTCACATCCATTCTATTACTATCTCTCCCCCATGCTTCAGCATTTCACCACACACTCCCTCAATTCCTGGTGCTTTCCCCATTTTAACTTTCTTCACTGCCTCCACCACTTCCATCCTACTTATTTCTTCCTCTTTTCTCACAACCCTCCTCCTCCCTGCCATTCCCCAGCCACTTATACTTGCATTACTTTTATCCTCTATGTTCAACAATTAGTTAAAGTGTTCTCTCCATCTTTTCACTTTTTCTCCCTTCTCCACCAGTAATCTACCATTTTTATCTTTCACACCCCAACTAACTTCGATGGCACCCTGTCTAGCTCTTTCCCTCTTTCCAGAACATTTTCTGACATTCCCTCCACTTTGCACTCAAATTCCTTCCAAATTCCTCATCCACTCTCTTCTTACTCTGTTACTGAAAAGCATAATCTAAGTACATGCAATTTAAGTGAGATTCTGAGTACACAGCATCAACCTTTGACTAAAATATTTGGTTAGCACCCCCCCCCCCAGAGCATGAGATGATAACTGCAGAAGGCAGGTCGAACCATGCTAGGCAACTCCTGTAAGTGTAACTAAACAGAATACGGCAAAGCTATCAAGGAAAGTTTTAATAGGGAAGTAGGGAAGCACCGGCCTACCTTTGCTTACATAATTTTACACCCTACCTCTGTTAAAAAGGGTACGTTGTTCTACTCGAGAAATATATGCGAAAGCAAATTACTTTTGGACCTACCGAGGAGGACGTGAGGGTCCTGGCGATGGAAGGTAACATAATTTTATCCCTTCTTTCCGAAGGGCTGCTGCAGTAGCCCAATAACACAACTACAAGAGCTCACACTCCTGCTGCCATCTGCCGGATCTCGTTTGTACAGTCAGGCACAAAAGTTTGCTATTCATCTCTTGTGCTTCTCACTGCAATCTTCAGGCTAACCTTCCTACCCCAGCAGAGAACTTATTTGTTTCTCTGCCCGTGAATGTCTCCTTGTTTTGTTTTATGTAATGCCTTCCTTCACCAGTTCCCTGTTTCATCTCTTCCTAGCCTAAATTATGCATATTTTATCCCTCTGTCTGTCCCTGTGTTTTCTCTCTATCGATCTATTGCAAGACGCCACGATCACTCCATTAAATTACCCACCAACCAAGTTTATTACCAGACTATAATATAAAAGTAAGAAGGTCATAATGATAATAACTCATAACATAAAATACAAATATCAAGTTAGGTTTTGTTTGATGTATGACGAGCCCATCCGAAGTCACATTTACAGAAATTCGAACACTGGATAGAATCAGCTGACCCGTCAACCCAAAGTTCCAATCACCAATGGTTATACGAGTTTGGAAATTAAAGGTCTTACAGATCTGAAGCTCCACAGTAACAAGAATAGCGCCTTTTTGAGTTTGTGTCACATTTTTAGAGTCAGCAATGGCAGAGGTAGGGTATATTTAGTGCAGGGAGAGCATGTTGGGTGGCTTAAGAATGTAAAAGCTTAGGTTGAATATCAGCCATGTAATGATTGATTAATAGATGAATAATGATAATTTGTTGAAAGTACTTTGGTAATATTATACTTGTAAATCTCGCACCTTTTGAGAAGTCTGTGATTCATGATAATGTACGAGAGCTGTTTGTGACATCAGAATTCTGCACAAATAATGAAGTTTAGGAGAGAATAATGTTACTCTGCAGGTAGGTTAGATCCCCTTTGGCTTGGTTTTCTTGTGTATTTTGTCAGTCTGTCCATCTGTCTATTGCCAGACGCCTTAATCCCGTAAGGGGTGGCCACAAACAAATCGCCTCCATGTCGCTCTGTCCCCCGCCATTTCACTGCCCTGCTCCCAGCTCACACCCCCCTCTCTCATATACCTCTCCACTCCATCCCTCCATTTCATCCTTGGTCTCCCCCTCTCTCTCCCCCCCTCCACCTCACTCACATACACTCTCCTCATCAGTCTCTCACTCTCCATCCTCTCCACATGGCCAAACCACCTTAATGTGTTCTTCCTAATGCTTCTTGTCACATCCACATCCACACCACATTTCTCCTTCACTTCCTTATTTGTCAGTCTGTCTCTCCATGTGACTTCACATACTCCTCTCAACTTGACAAAATGCTCCTTGAGAGGAGCATTTTTTCAAATTCTATAATTAATTTGGGCAGATCATCTCATTTAAACATAGATGCATTAAGGGATTGGAAAGCAAGGAGAAGAATCTCCCCCATCCTTGTTTAGCCTTTTTAGTTCACATTAAGGCTTTTCCACTGGATGATTTTATATGAGATAATGCTTAGCACTGCACAAACTGTGGTGATTTTTTAAAATGTCAATTAGTGGGGTTTCATTCCAAAAATTTACTTTTATGTTTATAAATGGGTGGTATTTTTGAATGGAAAAGATGCAGTATATCCTCTAATACTGGATAGGGAAGTGTGTCATTTCAGGTTTTTGCCCCACCCCCCTTTTTTTTTTAAATTACAAATATTGATAAAAATGTTGGAGAGCTCTTCTTTTGATATAATAGGTGTTTTTAGAGTTTTTTCTTTAGCACCTGTTGAGTATAGCCTGGTGTTCTGTGCTGTATGCCCCCAAAAAATGCAGGAATGTGTAATATCAGTGTTATTGACCTGAAAATCTTTTGTCTGCATGCATAAATGGTGAATGGTATGCAGATCAAAGTGAACAGGTCCTACCTTAACTGTGAAAGTAATAGCCCAAAATTTTAACCTTATTTGCAGTTTGCTTTAACCTTAATAACCTTCATCTGTAACAACTGAATCAGATATATAGAAAGTCATAGGTGAGAGTATGTACTATTTGAATTGTTCAAGACTTTACAAGTCACAAGCAGGAAGTTGTTGAAGTGTTACTGGTAGGTTGTTTCCATCAAGAGCAGAAGAAAATAAGATTTCTGCATTATTATGTAGGGTAGTTACAGATTCTGAAATTGACTTCCTTAATTATATTCAGTATTGTGAAAGTTAAGCTGTTTTGACAATATCAGTAATGGAATTTAGTAATTTAAACACTTTGACCTAAACTGGGTGGCATAACACTGTAGTTATAGTATAAATTTATAATTTCTGTGAAGAATTCATACATTAATATACATTTGAAGTAAGTACCAGTGGTTGCTCTAACTTTATATTATCTTTTGATTGCAGGAAATGAAGAAACATCTGTTTGATCTTATGAATAGGTAAGATTATAATATATGAACAATTATTATTACATTGGTGATATAATGAATTTAATACTTGTAAAAAGATTGGTAGAAAAACTAT
>JAGKTI010000177.1:0-21453 GCA_018397915.1 Birgus latro
CACACACACACACACACACACACACACACACACACACACACACACACAAGGTCTGTCCAAAAAGAAACCAAACTTTTTGGCACCAACTAGCAGCCATATTGTGATCGTGACCGGAGCACTGAAGTGGCAGCTTTGTGCTTTAGTCTAACTCTAGCCACATCATGCCACATCACTTAATCATGAAGTTACACAGGCTTGAGTGAATGTGTGTTTAGTGCACTTGGCAATTTGTTGCAAGTTGAACAATGAAGGACCTTGAAGAGCAACATGTTTGTGAGAAATCTGTTTCAAATTGAGAATTATCTTCATGTTCTGAAAAATGTCATAGCATGTGATGATACTTGGATGTACGGCTACTGTGCTGAAACAAAAAACATCAATGCTATGGAACAGAACATCATCACCACAACCAAAAAAAGGCATGTCAGAATTCTTCAAATGTGACAGTGATATGGACTGTCTTTTTTGATTGGGAGGGCATCATTCATCATAAGTTTGTTTCATGTGGTCAGACAGTCAATAAAGAGTTTTGCTTAGATGTCCTGAAGTGTTTGAGGAAGGCATTGTGAAGGAATGGCCTGAGGTGTGGACAAACAAATGCTCACACATCGCTCCTTATCCTTGATTTTTTGATGAAACACAAGACAACTGTCATCCCTCCGGCCTCCTACTCTTTATTGTTGGCGCAAAAACCCCCCCCCCCCCCCCCCGTCTAGTTGGCATCCACCCTGAGAGGTCACCAGTTTCAGCCAGTAGAAGAGACAGAGAAAAATTTGCCAAGTGCACTGAATACAAGCTCACTCAAGTGTGTGTACATTGATGATTAAGTGACATTAAGTGACATGGTGTGATGCAGCTAATGTTAAACTCAAGTTTCAAGTTGCCTTTAAACAGTGATCCAGTCATGATCACCATACAGATGCTAGTTGGTTCGCTATTTAATAAGTTCACGTATGGAAGTGAAGCTTGGACCTTGTTGGAGGGACAGAAGTCAAGAGTGAGAGCAGTGGAAATGAGTTATTTGAAAGGAGCCTGTGGAGTCACATGGAGAGACAGACTGACAAATGAGGAAGTGAAGGAGTGCTGTGGTGTGGATATGGATGTGATAGGAAGCATTAGGAGAAACACATTAAGGTGGTTTGGCCATGTTGAGAGGATGGAGAGTGAGAGACTGATGAGAAGAGTGTGAGTGAGGTGAAGAGGGGGAGAGGGAGGGGGAGGCCAAGGATGAGATGGAGGGATGGAGTGGAGAGGTATATGAGAGAGGAGGGTGTAGGCTGGGAGCAGGGCAATGAAATGGCAGGGGACAGGATGACTTGGAGGTGATTTGTTTGTGGCCACCCCTTACAGGATTAAGCCGTCTGGCAATAGATAGATAAATAGTTTCTTTTTGGACAGACTTCATATATATACCTTCTGTTCTTGCCTAATTGTTCTTACCTAATTGTATCTGTATACAGAAATGAGTCAAGCTCCTGTGATTTGAACCATTTTTGTCATACATATCCTTAAATTTATTAATAGTTTTGGCACCCACTATTTCATTCAGTAGTACATTCCGCTGACCAGTTATTCTGTATGGGAAACTGAATTTCCCTACATCTTTATCACCTTTCATTTTATGTAGTTTTTTGCAGTGTCCTCTTGTTGTTGCTTCCCCATAGGTTATATACTCATTTAACCTATGTCTATTTTCTCTTTTCCTGTGATGTATTTATATAGCATGAGCATGCTGAAGCATGGGGGAGAGATAGTAATAGAATGGATGTGGAAGGTGTGCAGATTGGCTTGGGAGGAGGGTAGAGTCCCGGAGGATTGGAAGTCAGGTATAATTATTCCTCTGTACAAAGGAAAAGGGGAAAAAGCAGTGTGTGGTAATCATAAGGGCATTTGCCTTCTCAGTGTAATAGGAAAAATATATGGTAGGATACTTATTGACAGAGTTAGGGAAATTACAGAGGAATTAGTTGGAGAAGAACAAGGAGGTTTTAGGAAGGGAAGAAGTTGTGTAGACCAGATATTCATTCTCAGATCCTTAGTGGAAAAGTTTCTAGAGAAGGGCAAGAAGTTGTATGCAGCCTTCATGGATCAGGAGAAAGCATATGACAGGGTGGATAGACAAGGATTGTGGAAGGTATTAAGAATATATGGAGTGGATGGGAAGTTGTTGAAGGCAGTGAAGAGTATGTATGAGGGTGCTAAGGCTGCAGTGCGTGTGGATGGCAAACTGAGTGAATCTTTCCATTTGAAGGTTGGATTGAAACAAGGATGTGTCATGTCTCCATGGTTGTTCAATCTATACATGGATGGAGTTATAAAAGAGATACAAGGTTGGGCAGTGGATGTTGGAGTGGCCCTAGTGAGAGAGGGCAGTGTTTGGAAACTCCCTGTGCTGTACTATTGTTTGCAGATGATACTGTGTTGTTGAGCGAAGACGAAGGGGAGGGAGCTGCAAGCTTGGTAGATGAGTTTGGGAGAGTGTGTAAGAAACGGAATCTAAAGGTGAATGTAGGGAAGAGTAAAGTGATGGTCTTCGAGAGAAGTGAAGCCAGTGAATGTACGGTGAGACTGGATGGGAAGGATATGGAGAATGTGAGTGCATTTAAGTGCTTGGGTAGTGTGATGAGTAAGGATGGAAGTCTGGAGGGTGAAGTGCTCGAAAGGGTGCAGCAGGGAAGGAAGGTTGCTGGTTCGTTGAAAGCAGTGATAAGAAACAGGGAGGTGAGCATGGAAGTGAAAAAGTTGTTACATGACAGTATTGTGATACCAACTCTAACATATGGAAGTGAAGCTTGGACCCTGTTGGACGGGCAGAAGTCAAGAGTGAGAGCAGTGGAAATGAGTTATCTGAGAGGAGCATGTGGAGTCACATGGAGAGACAGACTAACAAATGAGGAAGTGAAGGAGTGTTGTTGTGTGGTTGTGGACGTGATAGGAAGCGTTAGGAGAAACACCAAGAGGTGGTTTGGGCACGTGGAGAGGATGGAGAGCGAAAGACTGACGAGGAGATTGTATAGGATTGAGGTGGAGGGGGGGAGAGGGAGTGGGAGGCTGAGGATGAGATGGAGGGTTGGAGTGGAGAGGTATATGAGAGAGGGGGGTGTGAGTTGGGAGTGGGGTAGTGAAATGGCAGGGGACAGAGTGACATGGAGGCGATTTGTTTGTGGCCACCCCGTGCAGGATTGAGGCATCTGGCAATAGATAGATAGATCATGCCTCATCTTTTCCTTCTCTCATAACGTTGGTAGGTTTAATTTTTCTAGTCTTTCTTCATAGCATAGATCTCTTAAGCTTAGTGCCCATCTTGTAGTGGCCCTTTGTACCTTCTCTGGAGATGTGATTCCAGACTACTGATGCATAACTCCAGGGTTGGTTTGGTTTAATGAATGATGTGATTATCTTTCTCAGCATTCTTCATTTATATATGAGAATGCTACTCATATTTGCAAGCAGTGTGTACATGTTTCGTACTTTCTCAATGATGTGGTCAGCCGGAGATAGTCTGTTATTGATAATCACTCCTTGGTCCTTCTCTTTTCTGATATGTGTAGGGTTGAACTTCCTAGCTTATAATCAGTCTGGTCTTTATTCACTTTACCAAACTTGATTGCATGGCATTTGTCCTCATTGAATTCCATTTGCCATCGATTGTTCCATTCATGTAGCTTATTTAATTCTTGTAGCTCTCTTTCAAGAGTCTGTGTTTATAATTCTCTTTTGTATTTTTGCATCATCAGCTAACATATTTAGATAGCATTCATTTTTCCAGTGTTGCTATCAGTGTCATTTATATATACCAAAAACATAATTGGTGCCAGCACTGAGCCCTGTTGGACTCCACTAGTCATTTCTCTCCTTGATGAGTAATTGCCCCTTAGTACTTTTCTTATTTCCTCATTTCCGAGAAAATCTTGCATCCAGCAGTACAGATTACCTTGGATTCCTCCTTGATGCTACAGTTTCCATAAAAGGCTTTGGTGTGGTACGCTGTCAAATTCCTTCTTGAAATCCAAATATATACTGTCTGCCTATCGTTCTCTTTTCTGTAATGTTTTTGCAACTCTGTCATAGTATCGTAGTCCCTCAATAATCCGACGTAATAGAGCCAAAGGCATATCCGGGTAGTGGTAATGTCATGATAAGGAACAATATTCTCCGTACTATACCCATCTTCTACCTATACCCAACCTCCAACTTATACCTAACCAATTTGTACAGTACATCTGCATACTTTGGCGGTGTTTTCTGGTCATTCAGGCATATTTAAATATCAAAACACACATAGGAATATCCAAACTAATGCTAAACACCAAGCAAACCATACAAAGAAAAAAAAAATTGAAAACCAAAAAGCACCCTATCCATACATTACTGTATATACAGTACCCCTCCTAATTTTGACACTGTTTTCAGGTCAGTCTGCCACATTGAAACATCAGAACACAAATAGGAATATCCAAAGTAATGCCAAACACCAAGAAAACCATGCAAAAAAAAAAAAAAAATGAAAACCACAAAACATCTATATCCTACTGTATGTACAGTACCCCTCCTAATTTTGGCACTGTTTTCAGGCCAATCTGCCATATTTAGACATCAAAACACACATAGGAATACCCAGACTAATGCTAAATACCAAGAAAACTGAAAAAAAACATTGAAAACAAAAAAAATCCTACCTATAAACTAATGTATGTACAGTACAGTACCCCTCCTAATTTTGGCACTGTTTTCAGGTCAATCTGCTGTATTTAGACATCAAAGCACATAGGAATATCTAAAGTAATGCTATACACTAAGAAAACCATGGAGAAAAAAAAAAAGAAAACTAAAAAACTATCTATCTATCTATCTATTGCCAGACACCATAATCCCTTAAGGGATGGCCATTAGACTTTGAGTTAGTTGTTTTACATGGAGGGGCACCAACCCTCCACCAACCCACTAGTTGACGCGTAGGGAGCACATATGGTTTGGTTATGTGGTTACCACCCAGTGTTGTAAATGGTTTCTTGGCTTACAGGAAACCATTTGGCTTATCATTCAATGTAAAGCCACATGTAAAGGAAAGAAAAGCAATAAGAAGTGACAGGAAAGATTAGAGAAATAGGAAGAGAGGAGGGCAGGCAAAGAAAAAGAATGATAAAGGCTAAGGAAGAAGTAGGTAGCACTACATCAAGTGAGAGGATGATGGTCGCCACTGCCTACCACTAAACTAAAAAAACACCCTATCTAAATACTGTATACAACATCCCTCCTAATTTTGGCACTGTTTTCAGGTCAATCTGCCATATTTAGACATCAAAACACACATAAGATTATCCAAATTATTACTAAACACCATGCAGATGTGCATTAACAGCAAACATCCACAAAAAAACTTAGGAGTGGTGGAAAATCAGTTGTCTGACACCAGTGATAACTGCTCCCAGACCACAAAAAAATTCCACTGCAATATATGATGCTGGAAATGGGTTAAATTGGTATAAATCATATACCATCATCTTCACTGGTGTTCATACTTTAAGATAAACTAATAAAAACACAGAAAACAGAAATCCAGTGAGAATAATGTTCAGGAGTAAAACTTACCTTCATATAACTTCCCACCATCTTAGTGCAAAATTTTGCTGGCACCTTCCAAGAGCTAAGCACATGTCTAGATGCAGAATTTCATGAGCTTTCTTTTGGTCACTTTGGAATTTTGATATGACCAATATTATTCAAATAAATCACAAAAAATAAATAAATAAATAAATAAAACTTACAAGTCAGTGCTATCAGCGCAAAGGAGGGGAGGGAGTGAGGGGGGAGCCGGGAGGGTATGGAGGAAGGACGGGAGGGGGGAGAAGCGAGGCTGTGGGCAGAATTTTTGTCCTTCTGTCTCGAAGTGGACTGGTGCTTTTTCCGTACATTTACTCGTGGCTTGTGGTCTGTGTTAGATGCATGGTGGCCATTTGGAAATAAAACTCCCAGTGACCAAGCAACTTTGGATGTTCAGTAGAGAGGCTGACAGCCGCTGTCACCAAATGATGTACTCATGGCTTGTGGTTTCTGTTCAATGAGTGATGGCAGTTGGGAAAGTCTTAGCCCCTGTCTGTGGCCACGCAACTTGGGACATTCGGTGGGGATGCGAACGAACGTTTTGACACCACTTGTGGGTTACGGTCATGTTACTCAGGTGCTGGGGGTTCGTTGGAAGTAATCGGACAAGCACATGACTTTGACCATTCAGTACAGGGCCAGATGGACATTTTAGCTCTGGTTGTGGGTTACGGCCTATTGCCTGCTCACAGCTCGAGCCCAGTGGCTATGATACTGAATGTTTGAACATGTCAGCTGGCCAGCCAGAGTTCTAGGGGACTCTTATATCTGGTACTTGAATTGGTAGAAAGGTGGCCTGCAGTCCTAATGGACCCAGGTTCAAATCCTGGCTGGGACAGGGAACAGTTTAAGGATTTGAATTTTGTAATGCAGACTTTACTGATCTACCAGAAGACCCACTGACATATCGTAAAAATACCCCTGCTTATACCAGTATGCTAGTCCTATATGAGACAGCCCTAGCATGTACTCACTATGGACAGTGAGTGTTAGAGCCGAAGTAGTGACATGTGGAGGTGTAGGAGGAGTACCGTGCCTTGGGATAGGACCCTTCCCCCGAGAAATAGGCCCTGTAGCCTTTGCCCAGAGTCGGACACATTAAAAAAAGTAAAATTAAAAAAAAAAAGTAAATTTGGTTAGTGGTTTAATAAAGCCAAGGTCCAGTATCCGGATAATGAACAGGTCTGAATAATTCACATCCAGATAAATGAGGGATTACGGCAGCTCAGTAGTTTAGTATTTAGTAACACATGATTTTTCCATTCTAAAACCAAATTGTCTTTCTGTTACCATATTATGTTTTTACAGATGATTTACCCGAATTTTTCTTAACAGCTTTTTTAATATCGTACTTCCAATGCTGGTCAGTAATACTGGTTGGTAGTTAAGTGGATTTTGTCTATTTCCTTTCTTGAAGAGGGGAACAATGTTTGCTCTCTTCAAAATATCGGGTAGTTTACCTTGATTTAAGGATTCCTTGAATATTAAATATATTGGTCTGCTTAACTCTTCTGCACATTCATGTAATACCCAACCTAAAATATTGTCAGGACCATTAGCTTTTCCTTTGTCTAATTTGCTCAACTCTTCCTGGACCTCTTGTTCTGATATGCCTATATTTTTTGATACAGTATATGTGGGCCTGATGGTTCCTTTTCATTTCTCTCAAATCTACTTTCTTCTGTGAAAACTGATTGGAATTTTTTGTTTAATACTGTACTGCACAAATGTCTTCATTGATATAGAGTTTCCCCTTATCCATGATGGATTGTATTTCATCTTTGACTATAGTTTTGCTTCAGATGTAGCTGTAAAACAGCTCTGGTTGATCAGTACCTTTATTACCTCCACCAAGGAGGTTATGTTTTCACCCCTGTCCGTGTGTTCATTGGTTGGCTTGTTTGTGAGCAATATTACACAAAAACTACTGGATGGATTTCCATGAAACTTGGTAGAAGAATGGGCGTTACCCCAGAATAGACTCCATTAAATTTTGGTGCAGATCCAGGTAAAGTTGTGGATCCAGGATTTTTTTTCACTTTCTTTAACATTGCCACATAGGGCGTTTTTCAACATTTTTGTAAATTTTTCAGTGAATATTGCATGGATCTTGATGAAAAAAAATCAGGCCTATTTAGGATGTTGGTATTTATGAATGCGTATAGTTTGGCACGGATCCATATAAAATTCCGGATCTAGGGGATTTAAATATGCCTTTATAGGGAGATAGTCTTTTTCCAGCTGCATGTTGGGCTGTGGTGGAGGTATGCGCTATACTGAGTGCCATTCTAGTTTATAATGTCTTCCTCAAACTGTTTTTGAGGTTCTCTCCTTATCCTTGTACAGTATAATCAGTTCTTGCATGTTTATACTGTAGTTGTTATCCAGTATGCCCTCTCACTATTATGTCATCTGTATCTATTCCACAGCAAATCTCTCTTCACTTTTGCTTTTTTACACTTGGTATTAAGCCATATCTTTATCCTTATTTCTGTTTCTTTGTTCTGAGGGATACAATTTTGGACTCCTGTTTCATAAAATTCACAGAATTTTCGATATACAACATTTATATCGTGTCCTCTCAGCTCCTTTTCCCAATCTATTTCTTTAACCCGCCCAGTCCCGACCGATTTTTTACCCAACACCCTCAGAACCCAACCGATTTCCCCCCCCCCCTCAGACCTCCGCTTTTGGTGAGAAACATTGATAATTCATAGAGAAATTGCTCTCCTGAGCTTATAAATGTCTACAGGTGATGAGTCAGCCTTACCTTTCTTTCTCTCTCGGGGTACATGGCTTCAAAGAAAACGAACTATGAGAGGGTAAACTAATTCAAGCCACTTTAAATTACATACTGTATTTATTTATTTATTTGGTACAAATTTATGTGTAGTACACGACTATATTGGTTTTCACACAATTATATAGGCAATACAAGCATTGTTCAATCACCAAACACATCCACATATGGCACCTTCCTTTACGACATTACCATCTCATCACTTCTGTTTGTTTCTTGCCCTAGCTTCTTTATTTCTTTGTCCTTCACCTCAGGAATCACTTTCATCGTGAATTTCATCATTGGAGAGACCTTGGGGCAACATGTCTTTACTTGCCACTGCTAACAGATGAATTGCCAAGTGTGGGGGGGAGGGGGGTAGGGTGGGGCCAGGCAGTATCCCTGCTTGACAGCAGGTAGAGGAAGGTCTCCCACATATGCTTACCAAAAATCACCCGCGAATCTTGAAAATTGTGCACACGACTGGCCTTGCAATTGAGTGACGTACAATGCACGTCAGTGGGTCTGAGCATGACAAAAGGTAGTGATGTGCATCATACGTCGATGGGACTCGGCGGGTTAAAGTACTTTTTAGGTCATAATAGTTGCCCTTTTTGTAGTTTAGTCCCTTTTTGTAACTTTAATTATCACCAACTATATCATATGCTAACCTGAAATTGCAATTTAATATTGCTTGGTCGCTTATGTCGAGAGGAGGGTGATGCATTGTGTTGTCATTTTCATTTTCTTGCCTAGTTAATATATGATCTAATTATCATGGTTTTTCTAGTCCTCTTTTTCTAGTGTTTTCCATTACATGTTGTGTTAGGAGAAGCTCCTGTATAAGATCCAGGGGCTTTTGATCCCAACAGCTTTCATAGCTTCTTACATCTTGAGTATTCCAATTTATATTTGTATTGAAATCTCTATCTATCTATTGCCAGACGCCTCAATCCTGCACGGGGTGGCCACAAACAAATCGCCTCCTTGTCGCTTTGTCCCCCACCATTTCACTATCCCGCTCCCAACTCACACCCCTCTCTCTCATGTACCTCTCCACTCCAACCCTCCATCTCATCCTCGGCCTCCCCCTCCCTCTCGCCCCCTCCACCTCACTCACATACACTCTCCTTGTCAGTATTTCACTCTCCACATGCCCAAACCACCTCAACGTGTTTCTCCTAACGCTTCCTATCACGTCCACAACCACACCACAATGCCCCTTCACTTCCTCATTTGTTAGTCTGTCTCTCCATGTGACTCCACATGCTCCTCTCAGATAACTCATTTCTACTGCTCTCCTTCTTGACGTCCTTCCAACAGGGTCCAAGCTTCACTTCCATGTGTTAGAGTTGGTATCACAATACTGTCATGTAACAACTTTTTCACTTTCATGCTCACCTCTCTGTTTCTTATCACTACTTTCAACGAACCAGCAACCTTCCTTCCCTGCTGCACCCTTTCAAGCACTTCACCCTCCAGACTTCCATCCTTACTCATCACACTACCCAAGTACTTAAATGCACTCACATTCTCCATATCCTCCCCATCCAGTCTCACTGTACTTTCACTGGCTTTACTTTTCTCGAAGACCATCACTTTACTCCTCCCTACATTCACCTTTAGCTTCCGTTTCTTACACACTCTCTCAAACTCATCTACCAAGCCTTGCAGCTCCCCTTCGTCTTCACTCAACAACACAATATCATCTGCAAACAACAGTACAGGGAGTTTCCAAACCCTGCCCATGTACAGATTGAACAGCCATGGAAACATGACACATCCTTGTTTCAATCCAACCTTCAAATGGAAGGATTCACTCAGTTTGCCATTCACACGCACTGCAGCCTTAGCACCCTCATACATACTCTTCACTGCCATCAACAACTTCCCATCACTCCATATATTCTTAATATTTCCCACAATCCTTGTCTATCCACCCTGTCATATGCTTTCTCCAGATCCATGAAGGCTGCATACTACTTCTTTCCCCTTTCTAGAAACTTTTCCACTAAGGATCTAAGAATGAATATCTGGTCTACACAACCTCTTCCCTTCCTAAAACCTCCCTGTTCTTCTCCAACTAAATCCTCTGTTATTTCCCTAACTCTCCCAATAAGTATCCTACCATATACTTTTCCAATTACACTGAGAAGGCAAATGCCCCTATGATTACCACACACTGTTTTTTCCCCTTTTCCTTTGCACAGAGGAATAATTATACCTGACTTCCAATCCTCCAGGAATCTACCCTCCTCCCACACCAATCTGCACACCTTCCACATCCATTCTATTACTATCTCTCCCCCATGCTTCAGCATTTCACCCCACACTCCATCAATTCCTGGGGCTTTCCCCATTTTAACTTTCTTCATTGCTTCCACCACTTCCATCCTACTGATTTCTTCCTCTCTTCTCACAACCCTCCTTCTCCCAGCCATTCCCCAGCCACTTATACTTGCATTACTTTCATTCTCTATGTTCAACAGTTCATTAAAGTGTTCTCTCCATCTGTTTACTTTTTCTCCCTTCTCCACTAGTAATCTACCATTTTTATCTTTCACACCCCCACTGACTTTGTTGGCACCCTGTCTAGCACTCTTTACCTCCTTCCAGAACATTTTCTTACATTCCCTCCTCTTTGCACTCAAATTCCTTCCAAATTCCTCATCCTCTCTCTTCTTACTCTCTCTTGCTAATCTTTTCACCTCTCTCCTCCTCTCTACATATAACTCTCTCGTTCATCTCTCAGCTTCTTCAATGCCCCTGTTCCTCATCCACTCATTATATGCTTTCTTCTTTTGTGCCACAGCCCCTCTCACCTCTTCAGTCCACCATGCTGTTCCCTGAACCTCCTTTCGTCTTCTCTTCACCCCACACACCACCTCACATGCTGCACAGATTTCTTTTGTGAATATCTTGCACACACCTTCCACGTCCCCCTTCTGCTCCAATCTATATTTACCCAGTCGCTCCTCTACTTCCCTTTTATAATCAGCCTTTATTCCATCCTCTTGTAACTTTTCTACCCTCCTTGTAAGAAGTACTTCCTCCTGTCCTTCCCTTCTTCTCTTCCTCCATCTTGTTTGGATTCTGATTCTGGCCAGCACCAAGTGGTGGTTAGAAAGTCCACTCCCCCAACCTCTGTATGCTCTTGCATCCATTACACATCTTCTCATCCTTTCATCCACACACACATAGTCAGTCATTGCCTTCTGTTCATTCATTCCACCGTCCACCCTTCTCACCACTCACCATGTATACCTATGGATCATTTTGTGCCTGAAGAGGGTATTAGTTAACACCAACCCCCTCCTGGCACAAATGTCCACTAAAGCACTGCCATTCTCATCCATCTCTGCAGGCACACCCCACTCACCAACCACTCCATCCACCTTCTCATTCCCTACTTTTCCATTCATATCTCCAATCAGAAACACTCTCATTCCTTTCAAACTTTTCCAAGCAGGCTTCCACATTTGTCCAGAACTCTTCTCTCACTCTACTTACACGATCTTGCGTTGGCGCATACACGCATACAATTGCCCACATTTGTAGTCCAACTTTCACTCTTACCCACACAATCCTTGACCCAACTGATCCATACTCTCTTACATTCTTCTTCCATCTGTTGCTCACAGCAATACACACTCCTTCTTTCGCCCTCTCATTCTCACCTACTCCCACACATATACCCCATCCATAATCCTGTTAGTATAATTTTTTCAAATTTTTCCTCCATTCTTTGTAGTAGGGTTCTTAAACTCTGTATTGTACTTTCTGCCAAGTCATCATACTCATCTCTACCCCAAGTGTTTGTCTTGGGTGGCATTTATAAATATTCCACCATTATTTTCCCTTCAGATGTGTTGATCTCTACTGCAATTAATTCTGCTTGTGAGGGTATATCTAGTTCTATCTCTTTGACTTGGATTTCTTCTGTGTTAATATCATAACTCCTCCCTTTTTCAAAATTCTATCTCTTCTCCATATATTGTATTTATCAGAATTTAGGGTCTCATTGATATCCTTGGGGTTAATTTTGTTTCAGGTAGGCAAATAATATGAGGTTTCTTTTCTCCAATAGTTTGGATACCATTCCATCTACAATTGAGTACATCAGCTTAGTCATGTTGTCTAAATATTTGACATAGTTTGAGTCTACTACCATTCTTTTTTTTTTAGGCCCTGCTATTTATTGCCATTTTCTTACTTTTAACTCTACCACTTTGAAGGGGGGGAAAAAAAAAAACTTCTTTTTCCGATATTTCCTCATTTTTCATTTTTGCTTCTTCCCTCTTTTCTTTTAGTAATCCCCATTCCTCCTGAGTTAGGCATATTTTTATCCATACTTTTTTTTAATTCTTCTGATTTCTTGAGTTTGCTGGCATTTTTTAATATTTCTTCTATAGTGTTCACACTTTGGAGGGTTACTTTCAGGGGCCTTGACTTGTTTCTCTTATATTTTCCTAGCCTTTTGTATTCCTCCATATCTTTCTCAAAGGTGTCCTTTGATATTCCTTTCAGTATGTTCATTATAATTATTTTCCATCTCCTTTTGGTCTCAAGAGATTCTGTTTCTCATTTTTTCTTCATCTAAACCAGTGATTACTATGGATTTGTTGATCTCAGCTGACTTCATAATCAGCGTTGGGCTGTTTCTCATTTTTTCTTCATCTAAACCAGTGATTACTATAGATCTGTTGATCTCAGCTGACTCCATAATCAGCTTTGGGCTGTTTTTTATGATTTCCTTCACATCCTTTCTTACGGTTTTATCTTCAGCCTTGCTTTTCAACTTTTATTTCATTTTTACCATCATGGCATATGTACTTTATATTTCATCTGTGCAATTCCTCATCTTTTCATTTGTCTGAGTTAGCTTCTCTTCAATCACTGTTTTGTTCCATGAGACTGCTTGCTTGCTTAATTTTAACTGTATCATCTTTGAATGCCAGAAATCTCTCATGGTTGACCACAGTACATCCCATTTCATTAGTTTTCTTTCTTAGTGAGTCAGCCTTAGCTGACAACTCATCTGTTGTTGTGTCTTTTCTGAATATTTCCCTCACTAATTCATCATTTTTTTTGCTAGGTAGGCATAGCTTCATTCTGATTGCCTCTATTACCAGATGAAAATCTTTCTCCAGTTTATTCACTTTCTTCACTAATTTATTGTATGTTTCCATTTCAGCCAGTTCTCCGTATTCATCGTTCCATTTTCTGCTTTTATCCCTTTTTTTTTTTTTTTTTTTTTTTTTTTTTTTTATCCCCTCTCTCACCTACTAGAGGCACTCCTGCAAAGTAATCCATCTTACAGAAAGATAATTTTTACTTACAATCTGGCATCACCCTGCTAGCTGCCTTGCTGGTATGATAAAAACCTGATGTTAGCCTTTCTTCAGCGAATTCCTTGAATCACTGTTTGCCAAGCACCAAGCTTGACTCACTTAAAGATACCCTTAGGTATGCCCAGTAGCGGAATGCAGCGATGTGCATCCTCCCCTCCTCTCTTGCTGCCACTAAGTGTGTGTGTTTGTGTGCATGCGTGCATGCATGCATTCATGCATGTATTTACCTAGAGGAAATGAGTTACGCTTGTGGGGTCCCGTCTGTGTTTCTCGACAAGTCAGATTTTGCTTTGAACTTGTTTAAGCTTTTAGACTGGATGATCTCTTTGTCCAGGCTGTTCCACAGGTCTATGCATGTATATGGAAAACTGTAGTTCTTGATATCATTCAAGCAACTTGGCTTTTTCAGTTTCATTCCATGTCCTCTTGTTACTCTCCCATCACATACAAACAGATCTCTTCTGTCTATTTTTCCTACTCCCATCATGGCCCAGAACACTGCAATCATGTTGCCTCTCTCTCTCCTTTCTTCCGAGGAAGGCAGGTCTAGTTTTTCCAGCCGTTCTTTGTATGACAAATCGGCCAGGCTAGGGACCATCTTGGTTGCATTCTTTGTATTTTGTTGATCTTGTTTATATCTTTCTTTTTATGTGGGGACCACACTACTGCAGCATATTCCATCCTGGGGGAGATCATGGCCACTATCAATTTTTTCATCATCTCCTCATCCATGTAATGGAATGCTACTCTTATGTTAATCAAGCTATTATACATCTCTCTAACTGTCTTTTTAATGTGTTTTTCAGGTGACAAATTATCCTGGACCAGCAATCACAAGTCATTCTCTTCTCTCGCTTTTGTGATTGGTTCATTACCCATCAAATAATTCAGCGATGGTCTCTTGGTACTTTTACCTGTTTCCAATATTTTCCATTTTTTTGCGTTGAATTTCATTTCCCACATCCTGCCCCAATCATGAATCCTGTCCAGGTCCTCCTGCAGCATTTTACAATCTTCCTCAACTTCTGCTCTCCTCATGATCTTTGCATCATCAGCAAACAGACTTGCATAACTGTTCATTCCATCTACCGTATCATTTATGTAAATCAGGAACATTACAGGCACTAACACCGAGCTCTGCAGAACTCCACTTGTTACTTCCCTCCATCCAGGCAGCCTGTCTTTTATTACTGTCCTCATTTGTCTGTCTCTCAAGAAGTCTCTCATCCACTCTAAGAGGTTCCCCTTCAGTCCTCCTATGTGTTCCAGTTTCCACATTAGTCCCTTGTGGGGTACCTTGTCAAAGGCTTTCTTCAAATCTAAATACACACAATCCACCCACCTATCCCCCTTCTGTAGCACGTCTGTCGCCCTTGAGTAGAAGCTCAACAAGTTGGAAACATGACCTTCCACTTCTGCATCCAAACTGACTTTCTGCCAAAATGTCCATCTCCTCCAGACATTTTATCCATTTGTCTTTCAGGATTTTCTTGCACAGTTTTGCAACCATACAGGTCAGGGGCACTGGTCTATAATTCAGGGGTTCTTCCTTGTTCCCTCCCTCATAAAGTAGTACCACATTGTTCCTCTTCCATTCCTGAGGGACTTTCCCTTCTTCCAGAGAACACACAATTAAACCGTGAATCATATCCGCCATTTGTTCTTTGCATTCCTTTAGTATCCAATTAGATATCCTTCACATCTTGAGTTTCCAGTAATGTGTATACTTCTTGCACTTCAACCTTACAACCTTGAACACTACATTTCAAATCACTCCTTCCTCCTCCACAAAATCACTTTCCTGGTTCTTTAGTGAAGACTGATTGGAAACTTTTGTTCATTATTTCAGCTTGCCTAACTGCATCTTTATAGACATTTCCTTCTACTTTCAGCTTATTGATTCCATCCTTTTGTTTCAATATGCCATTAACAAACCTGTAAAATAATGTAGGTTCTTCCTTACATTTGTCAACTATACCTTTTTCAAAGTTTCTGTCTTCCTTTTTATGTATCCTTGTATATTCATTTCTAGTTCTTTTATATTCTTCCTTTGTTCTGTCATTACTTCTCTTTCTCCATGTGTTCCATGCCTTATCCCCTTCTATTTTTGCAATCATACACCTTTTGTTCAACCAGTCATTTCTCCAGATCTCTTTCTTACTAACTTTTGGCACATGCTTCTCCACACCCATATTGTAGAAGTTTAGAAAGATATCCCACTTCTTCTGTATCTCTCTTGTTTCCCAGAATTCTTGCCAATCCTCTGCTTCAAAAAATTTTCTCAATCCTATAAAGTGTCCTTTCCCAAAGTTGTCTCCCCATTTCCATTCATCAATTGGAACTCTATCACTACATGATCACTTTTTCGATGTGTGTATTTACCTATTTGTATTTACCTATTTGTAGTATACAGGAATTGAGCTAAGCTCGTGTTGTCCTGTCTCCATATCTACATTCATCTAATCTAGTTTTAAATACATGAATGTTTTTCACCTGCACCACCTCTTCATCTAAGTCATTCCAAATACTTATGCTTCTGTTCGGGAAACTGAACCTTTTGAGATCATTAAAACGTCTACTTTTCCTCAACTTGAAGCCATGACCTCTTGTTCTTCCATCATCCAACTAAAAAAGATCCTCTCTATCCACCCTTTCCAATTCTCTTACATTTCTAAATATCGTGATCAAGTCACCTCTTTCCCTTCTCTCACGCAGTGTTGGTAACTTCAGTTTTTCCAATCTCTCCTCGTAGGTGAGTTCCCTTAAACGTGGTATCATCTTCATTGCCATCTGTTGAACCCTTTCTAGTTTATCAATATGCTTCTTCAAATGAGGTGACCATACCACCGCCGCATACTCTAGTCTTGGTGTTATCATGGTCACTATCAACTCCCTCAACATTTCCTCATCCATATAATTAAAAGCCACTCTCATGTTGGTCAGTAATCCCTAAGTTCCCCCAATAATTTTGTTTATATGCTTTTCTGGTGACAAGTCATCCCAAATAATTACTGTACTCCCAAGTCTTTCTCATCCTTTCTTTTACTAATCATCTCATTGCCCATTTTATATGTCCAGTGTGGTCTTCTTTCACTTATACCCATTTCTAATACATGACACTTCTTGACATTAAAGTCCATTTTCCAAGTCTGGCTCCAGCTGCAGATTGGGAGGCCCTCAGGCAGTACTTCTTTGATTTTCCTTGGAATGTTTATTGCTTCCATGGCCGGGAGCCATCTGAGTGTGCCTTGCGCATTACGGAGGTTATTCTCTCGGGCATGGAAGCATACATTCCTTTCTCATATCCTCTGACTAATGCAAGACAGCCTTGGTTTAATCACGCTTGTTCTAATGCTCTCCGCAACAAGGAGAGGGCCTATAAGAGGTACCGGAGCCAACCCACCCCTGAATCACATCTTTTATATATTTCTGCCCGGAATCGTGCTAAGTCTGTTCTTCGCTCTGCTAAAAATAATTTCATCCGTGCTAAATGTTCCCAACTCTCCAACTCGAATTCTTCTCGCTCCTTTTGGCACCTTGCCAAAAACCTTTCTAACAACTTTACCTCATCATCCTTCCCTCCTCTTTTCTACTCTGATGGCTCTGTAGCTATTTCTTCTACTGATAAAGCAGGTCTCTTCGCTCAGACTTTCTCCTCCAATTCCACCTTAGACGATTCCGGTGCTTTTCCTCCATCACTTCCCCCCTCTGACTTCCTCTTGACTGACATTAAAATTTCTTCAGCCGATGTATTTTCTGCCATCACTGGCCTCAATACTAAAAAGGCATATGGTCCTGATGGAGTCCCTCCTGTTATCCTCAAAAACTGTGTTTCTGTGCTTACGCCCTGCCTAGGTAAACTCTTTCACCTTTGTCTATCAACTTGTACCTTTCCTTCTTGCTGGAAGTTTGCTCTCATTCAGCCAGTCCCAAAGAAGGGTGACCATTCCCAACCCTCTAACTATCGTCCAATTGCTTTAACATCCTGTGTCTCAAAAGTTTTTGAGTCAATTCTCAACAGAAAAATTTTAAAGCATCTTTCCTGTCACAACCTTCTTTCTGATCGTCAGTATGGGTTCCGTCAGGGACTCTCCACTGGCGATCTTCTCACCTACCTTTCAGACTCCTGGTCATCCTCCTTTCGGGACTTTGGCGAAAGCTTTGCCATTGCACTTGACATCTCAAAGGCTTTCGATCGAGTCTGGCATAAATCTTTAATTTCCAAACTGCCCTCCTACGGTTTCTATCCTCCTATCTGTGCCTTCATCTCTAGCTTCCTTTCTGGTCGTTCTGTAGCCGCTGTTGTAGACGGCCATCGTTCCTCTCCTAGACCTATCAACAATGGTGTTCCTCAGGGCTCTGTCCTATCACCAACTCTCTTCCTTTTAGTCATCAATGACCTTCTGAGCTGTACATCTAACCCTATCCACTTATATGCTGATGATTCCACCCTTCACCTTTCCATTCGGTTCCTGCAACATCCATCTCAGCAGTTACTTCAACAAAAAAGGGATGAGGCTATGGCACGCCTAATGTCTGACTTGGCTCATATCTCTGATTGGGGTAAAAATAATCTTGTTATTTTTAATGCATCAAAAACTCAGTTCTTACACTTATCAACCCGACAAAATCTTCCTCAGGATTACCCACTGATGTTTAATAATGAACAGTTATGTCCTGCATCATCCTTGAACATGCTAGGGGTTTCATTCTCTTGGGATTTGTCTTGGAAAGAACATATTACATCTCTTGTGAAATCTGCTTCCAAGAGATTAGGTGTGCTAAGCCGATTCCGAACTTTCTTTACCCCTCCACAGTTGTTGACCTTGTACACGGGTTTTATTCGCCCGTGTATGGAGTACAACTCTCATGTGTGGGGAGGCTCCCCACATGCAGCTCTTCTCAATAGGGTGGAGTCAAAGGCTTTTCGTCTCTTTAACTCTCCTCCTCTTACTGATTTCCTTCAACCTTTGTCTCTTCGCTGCACTGTCGCATCTTTATCTCTCTTCTATTGCTACTTCATTGGTCACTGTTCCTCTGAACTGTCTACTTGCATCCCTCAACCTCTACGACGGGCACATAGTACCCGTCTAGCAACAAACTCTCATCCCTTTTCTGTCCAACTCTCTAATGCAAGAGTTAACCGTTACTCCCAGTCCTTCATTTATGCAACTGGTCAACTCTGGAACTGTCTTCCTCTGTCTGTATTTCTTACTTCCTATGATCTCCAGTCTTTCAAACGCAGTGTGTCCAGGCATCTTGAAATGAACGGATCTTGAATTTGGCTCTCTTTTGTATTGTTCTTCTTCTTGGAAGGAACAGTATGCAGGCCTGTGGCCGTTGGTTCCTTCTTCCTTGCGGAAAAAAAAAAAACGACCACTATCAATACATTTAATATGTTTCATAATTTTAGCATCATCTGCAAACATACTCATGTAACTATTCAAACCCTCTGGCAAATCATTTACATATATCAGAAACATTACTGGGGCCAGGACAGAGCCCTGGGGTACTCCACTAGTCACATTTCTCCATTGTGAAACCTTGTCTCTTATTACTGTTCTCATCTGCCTTCCTATCAAATAATCTCCCATCCACTTTAATAGTTTCCCATGCACCCCTCCAAAGGTCCTCAACTTCCACAATAGTCTCTCATAGGGCACCCTGTCAAATGCTTTCTTAAGATCCAAATAGACACAGTCTGCCCATCCCTCTCTCTCCTGTATGACATCTGTTACCCTACTGTAGAAACTTAGTAGGTTAGTAATACATGATCTTCCTTCCCTAAAACCAAACTGTCTTGGTGTTATCACTTCATTTTCTTCTAAATACTTTATCCAGCTTTTTCTAATAACTTTCTCACAGATTTTACAAACAGTACTAGTAAGTGACACAGGTCTATAATTAAGTGGATCCTCCCTATCTCCTCCCTTAAAGATTGGCACAATACTTGCTCTTTTCCAATCTTTAGGTAACTGTCCATTTTCAAGCGAGGTCTTGATGATGACATAAACTGGCCACACTAACTGGTCGGCACATTCCTTCAGGATCCATCCAGCCACAGCATCTGGTCCCATTGCTTTTCTCACATCCAAATCCTTCATCAGCTGTAGCACCTCATTCATGTCAACTGTAATTTCGGCCATTCTCGTCACCCTGGGTTCCATTTCAGGCTCCCTAAATTCGTCTTCCAATACATAAACTGACTGCAGCTTGTTGTTCATTATTTCACACAAGTCTTCCTCTCTTTCGTATGTTTCATCTCCATCCCTCAGTCGTATTATACTGTCCTTAACTTTCATTTTGCCTTTTACAAACCTATAAAATAGTTTCGGCTCTTTTTTACAGTTAGATACAATATCTTTTTCGTATTTCCTTTCCTCTTCTCTCCGTACCCTTACATATTCATTTCTAACCTGCTTGTGCTCCTCCCAAGCCCTTTCACTATACCTTCTTCTCACTTTATTCCATGCTTTTTTTTTTTTTGCCTCCTGTGCCATCCTACATCTGTTGTTAAACCATTCTTTCTTCCTTTCCATAGCTGCAGAAAATTTTGGGACATACTTAGTAACTCCTGTTTTATATACTTCTATCAAAAACTCATATTTCTCATCAACATTTGTGATCATATTCATTTTACTCCATTCTACATTTTGGAAAAAGTTCCTCAGGGAAGCAAAGTCTGCCTTCCCATAATTGTATCTATTTTCTCTGTGTTTTTCATCTCTTTCTCCTTCCCTCACTCCTACCACTTCCATCTCAATTGCCAGATGATCACTTTTACCAAAGGGGCAATGGTAGGTTATGTTTCTCTCATCATTTAGATCCTTTGTGAATACTAGGTCGAGCCTGGATGGTACATCAACACCCCTAATTCTTGTGTTTTCTTTGATCAACTGGGTTAACATGTTTTCCATCATCAATTCCTTTAATTTATTTCCCCATGATTCTTCATTGTTCCCAGCATCCATACTTTCCCAATCAACTTCTCTACAGTTAAAATCTCCCATTAATATTATTCTATTTCTTCGTTCAATTAACATTCTTAGCCTAATAATGTATTCTCTTATTAACTGTTCGTAATCCTCCTTTGTCCATGCCCTAGTTTGGGGGGGCATATAAAAAACTATTACATCCATTTTTTCTCCATAACTGTCCTCTATTACAACTCCCAAAAGTTCAGCCTTGGTATTTTCAATTTCTATATTCTTTACTCTTAGGTCATTATGGGTTAATATCACTATACCTCCCCCAAATTTACCTTCTCTGTTCTTCCTCCAAATCTTATAATTGTTCCGGCCAAATAATTTTGTATCGACATCTTGGGGCAATTTAGTCTCTACTAAGCAAACAATTTCAGGTTTATTTTCATTTAAGTAGTCTCCAATTTCCCCTTTCTTAGATATTAATCCATCTACATTACTGTACATGATGCTCAGATTTGCTGCACTGTTTTTATCTTTACTCGTTCTTATCTTTTTCATATTCATATCCATCCCCATTGTTTCCTTTATGTCTGGTTCTTCACATACCACTTCCTTGCTTTCATATCCATCACTCTCAAAAAAAAACGTTTTATGTTCTTCCTCTGTCCTCCTGTCATTTTTCTCCTTTACTTGGTCCTTCAAAGATTTTAAAACTTCTCTTTCTTCTTCATTCAAGTCTTTTCTTACTATAATATTTTCCATCCCTGTGTGTGTGTGTGTGTGTGTGTGTGTG
>JAGKTI010000177.1:21829-38196 GCA_018397915.1 Birgus latro
TTACCCTACTGTAGAAACTTAATAGGTTAGTAACACATGATCTTCCTTCCCTAAAACCAAACTGTCTTGGTGTTATCACTTCATTTTCTTCTAAATACTTTATCCAGCTTTTTCTAATAACTTTCTCACAGATTTTACAAACAGTACTAGTAAGTGACACAGGTCTATAATTAAGTGGATCCTCCCTATCTCCTCCCTTAAAGATTGGCACAATACTTGCTCTTTTCCAATCTTTAGGTAACTGTCCATTTTCAAGCGAGGTCTTGATGATGACATAAACTGGCCACACTAACTGGTCGGCACATTCCTTCAGGATCCATCCAGCCACAGCATCTGGTCCCATTGCTTTTCTCACATCCAAATCCTTCATCAGCTGTAGCACCTCATTCATGTCAACTGTAATTTCGGCCATTCTCGTCACCCTGGGTTCCATTTCAGGCTCCCTAAATTCGTCTTCCAATACATAAACTGACTGCAGCTTGTTGTTCATTATTTCACACAAGTCTTCCTCTCTTTCGTATGTTTCATCTCCATCCCTCAGTCGTATTATACTGTCCTTAACTTTCATTTTGCCTTTTACAAACCTATAAAATAGTTTCGGCTCTTTTTTACAGTTAGATACAATATCTTTTTCGTATTTCCTTTCCTCTTCTCTCCGTACCCTTACATATTCATTTCTAACCTGCTTGTGCTCCTCCCAAGCCCTTTCACTATACCTTCTTCTCACTTTATTCCATGCTTTTTTTTTTTTTGCCTCCTGTGCCATCCTACATCTGTTGTTAAACCATTCTTTCTTCCTTTCCATAGCTGCAGAAAATTTTGGGACATACTTAGTAACTCCTGTTTTATATACTTCTATCAAAAACTCATATTTCTCATCAACATTTGTGATCATATTCATTTTACTCCATTCTACATTTTGGAAAAAGTTCCTCAGGGAAGCAAAGTCTGCCTTCCCATAATTGTATCTATTTTCTCTGTGTTTTTCATCTCTTTCTCCTTCCCTCACTCCTACCACTTCCATCTCAATTGCCAGATGATCACTTTTACCAAAGGGGCAATGGTAGGTTATGTTTCTCTCATCATTTAGATCCTTTGTGAATACTAGGTCGAGCCTGGATGGTACATCAACACCCCTAATTCTTGTGTTTTCTTTGATCAACTGGGTTAACATGTTTTCCATCATCAATTCCTTTAATTTATTTCCCCATGATTCTTCATTGTTCCCAGCATCCATACTTTCCCAATCAACTTCTCTACAGTTAAAATCTCCCATTAATATTATTCTATTTCTTCGTTCAATTAACATTCTTAGCCTAATAATGTATTCTCTTATTAACTGTTCGTAATCCTCCTTTGTCCATGCCCTAGTTTGGGGGGGCATATAAAAAACTATTACATCCATTTTTTCTCCATAACTGTCCTCTATTACAACTCCCAAAAGTTCAGCCTTGGTATTTTCAATTTCTATATTCTTTACTCTTAGGTCATTATGGGTTAATATCACTATACCTCCCCCAAATTTACCTTCTCTGTTCTTCCTCCAAATCTTATAATTGTTCCGGCCAAATAATTTTGTATCGACATCTTGGGGCAATTTAGTCTCTACTAAGCAAACAATTTCAGGTTTATTTTCATTTAAGTAGTCTCCAATTTCCCCTTTCTTAGATATTAATCCATCTACATTACTGTACATGATGCTCAGATTTGCTGCACTGTTTTTATCTTTACTCGTTCTTATCTTTTTCATATTCATATCCATCCCCATTGTTTCCTTTATGTCTGGTTCTTCACATACCACTTCCTTGCTTTCATATCCATCACTCTCAAAAAAAAACGTTTTATGTTCTTCCTCTGTCCTCCTGTCATTTTTCTCCTTTACTTGGTCCTTCAAAGATTTTAAAACTTCTCTTTCTTCTTCATTCAAGTCTTTTCTTACTATAATATTTTCCATCCCTGTGTGTGTGTGTGTGTGTGTGTGTGTGTGTGTGTGTGTGTGTGTGTGTTCTTACCTAACTGTATCTTTACAGGAATGAGTCCAGCTCATATTGTCTAGTGTCTTAAACCATTTTTATCATACATCTCCGTACATTTATGAATTGTTTTGACACACACTATTTCATTCGGTAGTTTGGTACCCATCTTGTAGCAGCCCTTTGAACTTTTTCATTCTTATCTATGTGTTTCTTGAGATGATTCCAGACTACTGATGCATACTCCAGGGTTGGTCTGATGGAAGGTGTTATTATCTTCTTCAGCATGTCTTCGTTAATGTATGTGAATGCTATTCTCATATTTGCAAGCATTGTATACATGTTCCGTACCTTTTCATTTATGCGGTCTGCCGGAGTTAGTCTGTTAATGATAATCACACCTAAGTCATTCTCTCTTTCTGATGTGTGTAGGGTTTTACTACCTAATTTATAATCCCAATCTGGTCTTTTCCCACTTTTACCAAATTTGGTTACATGACACTTGTCCACATTGAATTCCATTTGCCATGTATTACTCCATTCATGAAGTTTATTTAATTCTTCTTATAGCTCTTTACAAGAGTCTGTGTTAGTAATTCTCCTTTGTATTTTTGCATCATCGGCAAACATATTTAGATAGCTTTCATTTCCAATATTATTATCTGTGTCATTTATATACACTAAAAACATAATTGGTGCCAGCACTGAGCCCTGTGGAACTCCGCTAGTCACTTCCTTCCATGATGAGTAATTTCCCCTTAGTACTGTTCTCATTTCCCTTTTTCTGAGAAAATCTTGCATCCAACATACAGTTTGCCTCGGATTCCTCCTTGATGGTACAGTTTCCATAAAAGTCTTTGGTGCGGTACTCTGTCAAATGCTTTCTTGAAATCTAGATAGATACTGTCCACCCATCCTTCTCTATTCTGTAATGTTTCTGCAACTCTGTCATGGTAGCTTAACCCTTTAACAGCGAGGTTGTCGGAGGCGCACTGTGCCTATCCCACGGGGCAAATCCGCGCTCCGACTGAGTTTTTACAAATATTTGCCAAAAATCAGTTACTAGTCCTAGAATATTATAATTACATATGCTTATGGCACATACCTTCAGCTTTCTCCTGGAATGTTTTTTAGCACTCGTCGACTACTGTAGGACTTGTGGAGACTTCTGAAGTTGGGTAACTAAGTCTCCACTTTACACTTCCCTACATACTGTAATATGAATACCACTGCCTGATATTAACACTAGAAACACTATTCACTGATTTCCAAGTACAGCAGTTTGGAATCCATACTCAAAAAAAAAAAAAAAAACACTGTGAAAGCAATGTAAAATACGAGCGCGTACGAGCCTTCCACTCGCGCTAATTTGCCGCTCATATTGTCATTTCTTATTCATATACACACTCACACTTTATTATTTCTGGTACTTTATTACACTTATATATATCTACAGTCCTTTACCGCTTCCCACACGATGTTTAGTAGGGGTAGAGGTCACAGGGCCTGTTATAATGGGCGCAAAAGTGGCTGAAATGGAGGGGCGTGACTGCGACGTGCCTCCACATTGAAGGACGACAGTGAACTGAGATGTATGTATCTCGGTAGCCAAGAGTTGAAAATGTCAGCTGCTAATGTATATGCTAAGAAATAAGTCGTAGGAAATCTAGACAATACATAATAAATTAGGTAGTTCCAGGTGAATATAAATATCACTCAGGCTTCTCCCTTCCTTTCTTATGTACATTTATATTATGAGAATAGCTCATATGGCATTTTTCACGGGGAAAAAAGCATGGGAAACTAGCAAACGAGTGCAGGTTGGATGTTGCCAAGTGATAATTAGCCAATTCCAGGTGTATGGCACTATCAGTTACCTTATTTTTTTATATATATATTATTTTGTATAAGAATAGGGCATAGGGCTCATTTCAATGGATGAAATCAGTGGAAAAATCCGGAGAAGATTTACATAGCGCCGATCGGCTGAGCAGATGACACAAGAGGGTAATGGAGGGGAGGTAGAGAGGGGAGTCTAGAATGGGGGAAAATGGCTAAATTGTCAACAATGGATGGGAGTACTGATGACATTAGCAGCTCTGACTGTTGTTGAACATTGGCAGTGCTGATAGGTGATACAAGTCACCACCTGAAAGCCCAGGCAAATTCAAAACAACACAAAATCACAAAAGTGACGCCCCACGGTATGATCCATTGCGCCCGAGCGTCATGGAAGTGACGACCCACGGTTAAGGGGTTAATAAATTAGTAACACATGATTTTCCCTTTCTGAAACCATACTGTCTTTCTGTTATCATGTTGTTCTTCTAGATGGCTTACCCAAACTTTTCTTATTAGCTTTTCCAGTATCTTACAACACTGGTTAGTGATACTGGTCGGTAGTTGAGTGGATTTTGTCTATTCCCTTTCTTGAATAAAAGAACAATGTTTAATTTCTCCCAAATATCTGGTAGTTTACCTTGACCTAAGGATTTCTTGAATATTAATGATAATGGTCTACTTAAATCCTTTGCACATTCATGTAGCACCCAACATGAAATTTCGTCTGGACCATTTGCTTTTCCTTTGTCTGATTTACTTAACTCTTCCTGTATTTCTTTTTCTGATATTTGTACATCTGGTGATATATCTGGGCATGCATGTTCCATGTCATCCCTCTCAAAATTATTTTTTTCTGTAAAAATTGATTGGAAATTCTTATTTAGTACTTCACAAATATCTTTCTTTTGTGTATATAAGATCCTTTCATCTGTAATGGATTGTATTTTATCTTTTACTTTGGTTTTGCTTCGGATGTAGCTGTAAAATAGCATCGGTTGATCACTACTTTTGTTTATGATGTCCTCTCAAACTGTTTTTGGGCTTCTGTCCTTATTCTTGTATATTCATATCTTGCCTGTTTTTAGTTTTTATATGCCCTCTCATTTTTGTGTCGTCTGTATCTATTCCACAACGAGTTTTTTTTCTTTTGTTTTTTAAATTTCATTAAACCACTTGTTTATTTTCATTTCTGTTTTTTTGTGCTGAGGGATGTAATTTTGGACTTTCATTTCATAAAGTTCACAGAATTTTCTATATATAACATTTAAATCTTGTCCTCTCAGCTCATTTTCCCAATCTATTTCTAAGAAGTATTTCTTTAGGTCATGATAATTGCTCTTTTTGTAGTTAAGGCTCTTTTTGTAACTTTCAATACTGTTAGCTATGTCATATGCAATCCTGAAGTCGCAATTTAATACTGCATGGTCGCTTTTGCTGAATGGAGGGTGATACATAATACTGTCAATATCATTTTCTCAGCATCCACTCACTCGATGTAGTGCTGCTCTCGGGTGTCTGCCCTTTCCTCTCCTCTATCCTTCTTTCCTTCCATCCTCTTCTGTCTTTCTTTCCTTCATTCTTTCCTTGTCCTTCTGCCTACGGGTGATTTTACACTCCCTCTTCTGCCTTTTTTTCCTCGTCCTTCTGCCTTCGGGTGACTCTACACTGAGTGACAAGCCAAATGGTTTCCTGTACACCAGGAAACCATTTACTATGCTGGGTGGTAACCATATAACCAAATTTTGGTGCCTGGTGGTTTAGTGGGTAATTACGGCACTCCAATCGGATTGAGCCGGTGAAGGTTTATATCCAAGGCATGGTTGGGGTTTATTGCTCACATAATGCCACTCAGGGATGAGTGGGGCTGGTGACTCTCATCTTAAATGTCAGAACCAACTTGCCTAACCCCGGGCTCCTATGCTCCTCTGTGGGGTGACATAGGATTGGATAATGGATGGATGGATGGTAAATATAACAACTAGTTCTAATGGTACATCTATCTATCTATTGCCAGACGTCTCAATCCCGAACGGGGTGGCCACAAACAAATCGCCTCCATGTCACTCTGTCCCCTGCCATTTCACTACCACGCTCCCAACTCACACCCTCCTCTCTCATATACCTCTCCACTCCATCCCTCCATCTCATCCTCGGCCTCCCCCTCCCTCTCGCCCCCTCCACCTCACTCACATACACTCTCCTCGTCCTGGTACATCAAGTCCTCTTTTTCTGGTACTTTCTTTTACATGTTGTGTTAGGAAAAACTCCTGCACAAGGTCCAGGAGCTTTTGGTCCCAGCAGCTTTCGTGGCTTTTTATTTCTAGAGTATTCCAGTTTATATTTGTATTGAAATCTCCAGATAGTATAATTCTTTCTGATTTCTCCTCCATTCTATGTAGTAATGCTCTTAAACTTTGAATTGTACTCTCTGCCAGTTCTTCATATTCGCCTTCTTCCCAAACATTTGATTTAGGTGGCATGTATAAATTTGCCACAATTAATTTCCCTTCAGATGTACTAATTTCATTTTCTTTGTTTATATTATAATTCCTCCTTTTTTTTTTTAAGCTCCTATCTCTTCTCCATATATTGTATTCCTCAAGGTTTCGGGTGTCATTTGATATCCTTGATGATAATTTTGTTTCAGTTAAGCAAACAATATGTGGTCCCTTCTCTTTAATACAGTCATTCATCTCTAGTAATTTAGATACCATTCCATCTACATTTGAGTACATCAACTTAATCATCTTGTTTACATACTTGTCAGGACTTGGGCTACTACCTTCCTCCTTTCTATTCCCTCCTGCTTATGTACCACTTTCGTACCTACAATCCTATTACTTTGTAAAAAAAAATGTGTTCTTCTCTTCCTCTGATCTTCCCTCGTTAGGCATTTTTTTATCCATACATTTTTGAATGCCTCTTTTTCCAAACGTTTGTTTGCATTTTTCAGTATTTCCTCCACAGTGTTTACACTCTGGAAGGTTACTTTCAGAGGCCTTGATTTATTTCTCTCGTATTTCCCTAGCCTTTTGTGTTCCTCTATGTCTTTCTACAGATTTCCTCTGAACATCCATCATAATGTTCATTACATTTGCCATCTCCTTTTGGTCTCTCGAAATCTTGTTTTTTATTTCATCCACCTGTATACCAGTGATTACCATAGATTTGTTGATGTCTGTTGAATTTTTGACCAATTTTGGATTGTTTTGGATTATTTTCTTTACTTCCTTTTTAATGCTCTTTTCTTCAGCTCTTGTTTCCGAGTCTTTCTTTACTTTCACCATTTCAGCATACGTTGTTTCCACATCATTTTTGTAGCTTTCCATCACTTCATTCACCTGGGTTATCTTCTCCTCATTATCACTGCTATGATCTATCAGAGTGCTAGACTGCCTAATTGTCTTTGTATCATTTCTGAACTCTTCCATAATTCTCTCATGGTTGACAACTGTGCTTGCCATTTCACTAATCTTCCTTCTGAGTGTACCAACCTCAACTAAAAGCTCATCTATTGTTGTGTCTTTCCTGTTAGCTTGCTTTACTAATTTTTCATTTTCCTCCTTCTGCATATGCAACTGCTTTTTTATTTCATCCATTGTGTGTGTGTGTGTGTATTTACCTAATTGTATTTACCTAATTGTGATATACAGGAAATGAGCTACACTTGTGGGGTCCTGTCTCTTTTTCTCAGTAAGTCAAATTTTGCTTTAAACTCGTTTAAGTTTTTAGACTGGATGATCTCTTTGTCCAGGCTATTCCACAGGTCCATGCATCTATACGGAAAACTATATTTCTTGATGTCCTTCACGCAGCGTGGCTTCTTCAGTTTCAGTCTGTGTCTTCTTGTTGCTCTCTTATCCCATACAAACAGATCTTCTCTATCAATTTTATCTGCTTCCATAATGATCCTGAACACTGCAATCATGTCACCCCTCTCTCTCCTTTCCTCTAAGGAAGGCAAATCCAGCCTTTCCAGCCTTTCACTGTATGACAGATCTGCCAGACTGGAGACCATCTTAGTTGCTGTTCTTTGTATTCTCTCAATCTTGTTTATATCTTTTTGTGTGGGAACCACACTACTTCTGCATATTCTAGCATGGGGCGGATCATGGCCACTATCAATTTTTTCATCATCTCTTCATTCATGTAATGAAATGCTACTCTTATGTTGGTCAAGAGTGTATATGTCTCTCTAACTATCTTGTTAATGTGTTTTTCAGGTGACAAACTATTCTGGACCAGCACCCCTAAATCTTTCTCTTCTCCCACTTTTGTGATTGGTTCATTACCCATCAAATAGTTCAGTGATGGCCTCGTGGTGCTTTTACCCATTTCCAATTATGTATCCTATCTAGATCCCCCTGCAGCATTTTACAGTCCTCTTCAACCTCTATCTTCCTCAAGAACTTTGCATCATCAACAGACAGACTTGCATAACTGTTCACTTCATCTACCATATCATTTACATAAATCAGGAACATTACTGGCACCAACACCGAGCCCTGTGGGACACCACTTGTTACTTCTCTCCATCCAGACATCCTATCCTTTATTACTGTCCTCATTTGTCCATCTCTCAAAAAGTCTCTCATCCATTCCAGGAGGCTTCCCTTCAGTCCTCCTATATGCTCTAATTTCCACATTAGTCTCATATGGGTGGGGTATCTTGTCAAAGGCCTTCTCCAAATCTAAATACAGTACTACAATCCACCCAACCGTCTCTCTCCTGTAGCACATCAATCGCTCTTGAGTAAAAGCTCAACAAGTTGGAAACGCATGACCTTCCACTTCTGAATCTAAATTGACTTTCAGTCAAAATATTCATCTCTTCCAGTTATTTTATCCATCTATCTTTCAGAATCCTCTCACACAATTTTGCAGCCATGCTGGTTAGGGACACTGGTCTATAGTTCAGGGGTTCTTCCTTGTTTCCTTCCTTATAAATTGGTACCACATTGGCCCTCTTCCATTCTTGAGGCACTTTCCCTTCTTCAAGAGTTAAACCATGAATCTTATCCACCAGTTGTTCTCTGCATTCTTTCAGTACCCAAGTAGAGAGATTCCATCTGGTCCTGGGGCTTTCCTTTCATCTTGATTTTCCAGTAATTTATACACTTCATGCACTTCCACTTTTATATCTTTTATCACTACATTTCTAATCACTTTCTCCCCCTCCACAAAATCCCTTTCTTTAGTGAAAACTGATTGGAAACATTTGTTCGTTATTTTAGCTTGCATTTCCGCATCTTTATAGACCTCTCCTTCTACTTTCAGTTTAGTGATTCCTTCCTTTTGTTTCATTTTGCCATTGACAAATCTATAACACAATTTGGGTTCTTCCTTACATTTGTCAATTATACCTTTTTTAAAGTTCCTTTTTTCCTCCCTACATATTCTTGTATATTCATTTCTAGTTCTTGTGTATTCTTCCTTTGTTCTGTTATTACCTCTCTTTCTCCAGTCATTCCATGTCATATCCCTCTGTTTTTTTGCTATCATACACTTTATGTTAAACCAATCCTTCTTCTTGTTTTCTTTCCCACTTACTCTTGGAACATATTTTTCCACTCCCGAATTATAGAAGTCTTGAAAGATATCCCACTTCCTCTGCATCTCTCTTGTTTCTCTGAATTTTCTCCAGTCTGCATTTTCAAAAAATTTCCACAATCCTGTAAAGCTTGCTTTCCCAAAGTTGTATCTTCCCTGCCCAGTAAAGCTCATCTCTTGGCACCACATTCCCTTTTATCATCTGGAACTCAGTGACCCCATGATCACTTTTTCCTATAGGACACAGATATTTCAAAGATTCAATTATGTCAGGTTCTTTGGTTAGCAGTAAATCTAGTCTTGCTGGCGTGTCATCACCTCTGAATCTTGTCTGTTCTTTGACCCATTGAGTCATTACATTATTCATTGCTATATTTAACAATATAGTACCCCATGAATCTTCACTGACTCTTGAATCCCATTCCTCCCAGTTCACCTCTCTACAATTAAAATCACCCATCAGAATAATGTTATTGCTTTTCTCAGTCACTTTCTGTAGATATCTCACCATGTCTGACAACATCTCCTGGTATTCATTGTCATTCCATGCCCTTGTCTTAGGGGGAACATATACCACTGCGATGTCTCTCATGCCATTCCCTCCAGTTTCTAATTTCATATTTATCACTTAAGCGCTACCCTCTCCCAGTTCCCTATTACCCACGTTGACGTTGTTCTTCACTGCTATCATCACTCCTCCTCCCGTTTCTTCTTTTCTGTCTCTTCTCCACAGTTTGTGTTTACCATCTCCCCTATGGATATCAATATCCCCTCCTAACTTGGTCTATACAAAGCACATAATATCTGGTTCATGTACCCTCAAGTAATCATTGATTTCTAATCTTGAATATTAAACCATCAGCCTTAGTATATGCCACTTTCCAACTTTTTTCGTTGTTCTTTATTCCCTCTTCTATACCTCTCTCCATCGGTACCACTTGTGTGTGTGTGTACAGTATTTACCTAATTGTGATGTACAGGAAGTGAGCTACGCTCATGGGGTCCCATCTCTGTTTCTCGATAAGTCAAATTTTGCTTTAAACTCATTTAAGTTTTTCGACTGGACAGTCTCTTTGTCCAGTCTATTCCACAGGTCTATGCATCTATATGGAAAACTATATTTCTTGATATCCCTTAAGCAGCTTGGCTTCTTTAGTTTCATTTCATGTCCTTTTGTAACTCTCTCATCCCACCCAAACAGATCTTCTCTGTCAGTTTTATCTCCTCCCATCTTGGACCTGAACACTGCAGTCATGTCGCCTCTCTCTCTCTCTCCTTTCCTCTAGGGAAGGCAAATCCAGCCTTTCCAGCCTCTCTCTGTACGACAGATCTGCCAGACTGGGGATCATCTTGGTTGTTGTTCTTTGTATTCTCTCAATCTTGTTTATATCTTTCTTTTTGTGTGGGGACCACACTACTGTTGCATATTCCAATCTGGGGCAGATTATGGCCACTATCAATTTTTTCATCATCTCATCCATGTAATGAAATGCTACTCTTATGTTGGTCAAGAGTTGATATGTCTCTCTAACTATCTTGTGTGTGTGTGTGTGGTATATACATTAGATATATTGATAGGTATACAGTATACAGTACATATATGACAGTAGATATAGATAGATAGCTACTTCAGTGATCATTGCTCTTTTGAACTGTCTGCTTACATTCTTCCTCCATTATGGTGAATGTTTAGCACCTGTCTGCCAGCAAACCTTCACCACTTTTCTCTCCAGTTCCCTAATGCAAGAGTTAATTGTTACTCCACTTCCTTCATGTATGTAGCGGGTCAACTCTGGAACTGCCTTCCTCTGTCTGTAGAATATTTCCTTCTGCTTATGACTTCTGGTCTTTTAAATACAATACAGTATGTTCAGGCATTTTCAAATGAACAGATTCTCTCTCTCTCTCTCTCTCTCTCTCTCTCTCTGGAACAGTGTAGTGGGCTTCCATCCTTTGGGTCTTCTACCTTGCATTAAAAAAGAAAAAACATAAACAGTTGCCTCTACAGTAACGTGGGTAATTGATACTGGCAAGGTACTGTGTTATTAAAAGCCTTGCCATAGATGTATAGGAAATCAATTTTGAAGGCAAATTGCTTATAGCCACTTCGAAGAGTCACCCTTTTTTACCCCTGTACCTCTACCAAAAAGTATCCTAAAGTATCCTACACATCATGCCAGCACACACACATTGTCAGACAACAGTACTGCAGTGATAGATAAATAAACAGGTAAAAGCAGTGAATAATGAATGAGCATTTATTCACCCTGTTAGCATCTGATGACATATAGGTTGTGCTTGAGGTGTCTAAATTCCAAGGCATGCAGCTGCCACTGCCTTGCATGCCTCTGCCACTGCCTTGCATGCCTCTGCCACTTTGCTCTCCACTGAGCTCACTGCTCTCCCTGCTGTCTCCCTCATCCTTCTCTGCAACACACTTGAACTCCTCTTTCCTTTTGTGCCAATTTATCATACGTATCCCTGGCTTGCCCATGCATGCAGAGGGTCTTTGTGTAGTAGGCTGTGTTCAGATTTGTTGACTTTCCATCCAAGAAACTGGCACAGTAATGTTATGTTAATTGGTAAAAACACAACGTGAACATCCGTGTGACATCCCTCAGGATGCTGTGAATCCCAGATGAACTGTCTACCAGCTGCAGAGTCTTGAATGACAAATTCCTTTACCATCAAAACTCCCCACAATCTTAGGCAAACATCTTGATAATCCAATTCAGACTAGCCATGCCCATCATCCTGGCATTTTTTATGTTGCTGCCAGTATAGATGTGGGTAATGTGATATGTCTTTGTTCCTTATGGACACTGCACAATGGATGACCAGGGACTTGCACATGCCTAAGCTTTACACAAAAACTGAATGATGATGTAGTCTTTAGCTGGCTTGAATCCTGACTTTCAGCTCTCATCATACAAAAAAACTGCACCATGGCTTTACTTTGAAAGTGTAGTCCACTTTGTAAATGTCCTCCACATTGATGTCATGTAGGAACTGGGGTTATTCAGCTGCAGCTGCCACATTTGCAGCAGCAAATTTACCATACACATATTAAGGATTTTCAAGCAATGCTACTTTCTAAAGGCATGCACCCATCCCTTTGAGGCATGAAAAGATGGAGAATGGTCAAATCATACTTCCTTGTGAGTTGCCCGTAGCATATCTTGGGTTTCTCACATAGCGTCAAGAAGTCCACATCTTGGGCTTTGTTGGTCCAGATGCTGGATCAGAAAGCTTTCTGTTTGTGCCAGCATGAGGTTACACTGTTTTTTCAATGTCTTATGCAGCAGCTGTTGCTGTCTTTGTATAGGCTGTGATCTTTCCTTCTTCCTCTAGATGGCATGTATGCTCATTTCATTTGTTTTCCACTTCTCTGCTAGCATGGCCATCCATGCACCATGCTCAGTAGCAGAGATAATCTGTTGCTTCCTGGCATACATAAACTGTTGTCTCTTCACTGCTGTAGCAGCACTGCTGGTGGTGGGTTGAGTGGGTTCAGGGTTCCCAGATGGGTTCCTGGTGAGTGTGTGCAACTCAGGTGCAGACATAACAATGCATGGTCATTCCCAACAAGATAAAAGCCACAGGAAAGCAGTACTGGAGTAACACATGGTGCACCTCCTACTGAGTGGCTGGACCCATTCCGACTTGAGTGTGATGATGCCAGTCTTGGCATGACCTGAATGTGACATTGCAAGGATCTGTGCAACCTCCAAATCAACCATGTCTTTTGTGAAGAGGGTCACACTTTCCTTACTATGCTACTTATGACCATGCTGCAAAATTACATGTTACTGAAGTGACCGTTATGCTGTAAAGTACTTGCTTTTCTTATAGATTGACTGAACAGCCCAAACTTTAAATACAGTATTATCATTGTCATAATAATTTTTTAAGCTTTGCTTCATAATTTTTTAAGCTTTGCTTCTTCTTTGGATCCCCCAGCAGAAGGCTGTGACCAAACCATCTCCAGTGAACTCTCATGTCTCTCACCCTCCCATACAGGTTGCATGAGGAAACTTGCAATAAATAGCTTAGGGTTATTGAAGTAATGGTATGATATGTAGTCAGTACATCAGAAAGACAGAATACTACTGCTCATTTAAGTTTTTAAAAACACTAGGTAATGTCTGAAATGATTAAGCAGGATTTACAGGTAATTCTTGTCCTGAAATATAATTGATAGACTGCAGCACAGGAAATAAAAATGACTGAGCTTTGATAAGCTAGTACGGTTTTTGATTAGCAAGAAGGTTTTCTAAGGAGTCATAACAGAGCTACAGCATGGAGACAGCAATGTATTTATGATTGTGTTTTGATATGAAATTCTAATTTAAATGTACATTGTTAGATTATGAACAGTGCAAATTGTTTATGATTTTATGAATGATTGTAGTCAGTAGTTTCATTACTCCATCTGAAGAGTGCCAAAACCAGTTGAAATTTTGCTAAATTTATGAGAAATATTCAAATAGTTTGGACTCTCACTTCATAACCCCTGAAGTGTAAAGGAATTCTTGATGAGGACTCTTCATTTGATGTTTTATTCAGTGAAATACTTTTCTTTTTTTTCTCAAATAAGAAGGAGACTTGTCTAACATTTCTTTTCATTAATTTATTAATTTTATTTGTATTGGTGTATGCATGGGTTATATAGGTTGAATTTATTATTTGTAGTTTGTAAGAAGATTATGAAACTTAATATCCTGATAGTTATATACATTATATAAAGTAGATGATATAGTTTGACCATGGTGTTACAGGGAGACTACACATTCACCGGCCTTGGAGAGAAGACCCAGAGTACAGAGTTCAGCAGCGCACGCTCTGACGGTCAGTTTTGCCACCACCTGTACTTGGCACTAAGAGTAGGCTGTTAAGTCAAAGTGACATGCAGTAGACTAATACATTAGCAGTAGCCACCAACTTCCTACTGCAATTAGATCTTGGACCAGAATATCAAATTTTGCTAGGAAAAACGAAGTCAGCATCGGGGAGTTTTGACTGTCTCAGACTTGCTGTGTTTTGTAAAATTGAGAGTACAACTTTAGCTCATATAAGTGAACCAAATGAAAGGCACATCATGGCTCAAGGTAACCTATCCTCAGCTCCTTTGCATTTCTAAGGATATAACAAGTAACATGCTCACTCTTATTTCCAAAGAGGGGGAAAAATCAATTTTGAATACCCAGTATTTGATCTTGGGCAGTCATGTACCTGATATGCTTTTAGACAAAGTGGGTAATTGGGGCGCTCCAGTCGGATTGAGCCGGTGCAGGTTTCTATCCAAGGGGTGGTTGGGCTTTATTGCTCACATAATGCCACTCAGGAATGAGTGAAGCTGGTCACTCTCATCTTAAATGTCAGCCCCGGGTTCTTATGCACCTCATGAGGCAACACAGGATTAGATGATTATGGTGGATAAGAACTAAAATGTATCTGTAGGAAGTATCAGGTATCAGGCAGTGATTTTTGGCTGATGTGTGAGCATCACTTATCAGTGTCTGTCATCAACAGTGACATTCAGTAATGAAATGGGTTGCAGTCTAAGGAGAGTAAGACATTAGGAATAACAGTTGAAATGTGCTACATATGGTATGCATGTGGAGATGTAAGGAGAGGGAGTTAGACAAATGAATTATTTAGTGTTGGGTGTAATTAAATGTATTAGGCTCTGTTAAAAGCAGCATATTTTTGTGTTTTACTACAAAAAAATGCATGGATAATGAGGTACTGCAAAATGGGTGCACTGCAATGAACTGGATGGAAAGTGACAGCTGAAGTGGAAATTGTTAAGTTGTAGAGGACATGGACAAACAAATAGTAAAATGATGTGAAAATTAGGTGTTTTGACCACCTTGGATTAGGTATTCAGCAGTGGCATGGTGTTGACCAGTTGATAACTACCATATTCCAGCATTGTAGGGTTCTTTTGGAAATTGCAGTTTAGACTACGTATCAGATAACATGTAGTTGATGACCATAATACAAGTTAGGGCTGAGTTTTAACATAAAATTGAATTAGATTTTATTAAGCTTCAAAAGTACAGTAAAGGCTATTATAGGGTACCCTTGGTAGTAGGTAGTGGCAGCTGTCATCCACTCACATGATGTAGTGCTGCTTACGTCTTCCCTCACCTTTATCATTCTTTTTATGTGTCTGCCCTCCCCTGTTCTTATTTCTTCCATCTTTCCTGCCACTTTTTATTACTCTTCTTTCCTTTTCAGATGGCTTTACATTGAGTTAGTCAGGAAACCATATATAGTGCTGGGTGTTGACCATTTAACCAACCCATATGTGTTCCCTATGTGTCAACAAGTTGGTTGGCGGAGGATTAGTGCCCCTCCCCGTAAAACAATTAACTCAGAGTCGGATGGCCACCCCTTACTGGGTTATGGCATCTGGCCATAGGTAGATAGGATATCTTTCTTACATGATTTTTTAAAGAGCACTTCAATCTGATGAATTTTTCATAATTTCATATATACATAATATATGTTATCAGTATCAATTATTATTTTTTTCAGTATTTTACACTATTGTAGTGTATTTGTATTTGTCATTTCCATCATACAGTACAATTGAACATAAAGTTTTACTGAGTGTTTCAGTGCTGATTGCCTGCTCTTTTAAGAGTGCCTACGTCTAAATGAATTAGAATAAGCTTTGTGTTACATATCTCATTTTTAAGCCTCAGCCCCCTGGTTGTGCCTGTTTGCAGTACAAAGCTTAGGCAGCATGGATGGCACCACCAATTGCCTACAATACTGAATGACCACCTAAGGATTAACAGTGTATCAGTTTTTAAAATTAATCATGTCATCTGTAAGATTTTCCAATTTTTCACTGAGAGAGGGAGAGGGAAGAAAGGGAGAGTGCATGGTCTTCCTTGGGTAAGGTGAGCATTCAGCTGCTGTTCAGTTTGACTGATATAGCCCTGATTGCAGACTGTGCATTGTTAACTAACCCATCTGTGCTTTATATAT